>JANHFX010000790.1:0-43389 GCA_027560015.1 Chloroceryle amazona | reverse complement strand
TTAAAAAAAAATAATAAAAAAAATAAAAATCTGCTTTTACCATGCTGCAAGTTTGAAGATGTGAAACCAAAGGCCAGCTCCCTTCCCTGTGAAGGACAGAGCCTAGCACAGACAGGTAAAGAGTGGGAAGGTGATGTGTGAAGTGCAGGGAAAGAAAAAGCAAGCAAGGTACCTGTGCAAGCATCACAGGTACAGGGCTGAGACCACATGTGCCAGGATGAGGGTCACAGTCTCCCAAAGTGAGAAGTAATCCTATGTCCCCATCTTTTTCCAGGCTGTACCACAAAACACATCCTTTGCTTTTACAAGGCAGTGTCACAGAGCAAGGAGCAGCAACTTGCAGTAAGTACCATTTCAGATATGTTGTATCTTGATGCAGCAGCTCAGCAACATTATGTCTGAGTCCTAAGGAGGTTTTTCTGCACTCATGTTCAAGCCAGTGCCAGGTACTTTTTGGCTAGTGCATACAGACGTCTCTCCCAGTGTGGCACACTCAGCCCAGCAGGAAACCCTAAGTCCTTTCCCTTCCTTTGGCTTCTTCATCTTTCACAGCCCATGAAGTCAGGTCCCAGAGGGAAAAAAGCACAGAAATGGTTCATATCCCTTCTCTGCCTTCAGGAAGAGAGAGTTTGTGCTGGAGACATTTGCAGTAACTCAGATAGTGCTCGGTCCATCTGACCTAATGGTATCAATGTCTTTGCATTAATTAAATGGAAGCAGCATCATTTGTTAAGCTGGTGTGAACGTATGACACCAGTGTATCAGGTCCCCTTTAAAATACATATGAGTAGGCAGAGATAAAGAGAAAGAGAAATCTTGAGAGTGAAAGAGAGAGGCACTATTAAACACTTGGTACTTATCTTGCTAAGGAAGAGCTTTGTTCCAGGGGGAAAAAAAACTTTCTCTTTGAAGCTATCCAAACAGTAAACAGACCATCCTTTAAACACTGGCGTATCTACAGCAATGCGTACATCAGAGGACTGGCATGAAGAAAGCATTTTTCTCACAGATAAAACAGCAGAAAGGGTCTCTTGCACTGGTGATAATTTGGATTTTCTGTTTTACTTAGATTTTCAGGGAAAATCCAGAAAAAGCCTAATAAGAACTTGAAGAAAAAAATATATCAAGAAGTGTTGAAGTGTATTGATTCATTGCTCTTGCAACATGTTCTTCTCCTCCCAGGACTGGTCTAGAAAAGTTTTCAAGGGCTTCTCATCAGGGCTCTTGTGCATTAACATTGCCTAGATAGATGTTTTGGTGTTACAGATCCAAAAGGAGGATGGCTACTACAGTCCAGCTGATGCACACAAATGCTTGATCTCTCAGCACACAATTACATGGTGAGTTGGCAAGTGGCAGAAGGGATAAGGAGAGATTTCATACCCTGCCCTAAAAATCTTGACTAATTTTCAGAGTGAACTTTTTCTCTCCATGGGGAGGTCTTCTGTGCCACTTAATTGCCCTTCAGGCTTGATCATCCTAGTGATGTCATAGGTGTGAATGTAAGAGAACTATTTTTTGCTGCCATAAACCAGATGCAGTCAGCAGGAGAGGCATGTCCTTGGCCACTGGCAACTTGCTGATGTTTACAAGTTTTCTTTCTGTGGCCATTGTGTCAACACAGCCATTTCATTCTCAAACGTACTGTCTGAACCACCACTGGTCCTCTCCAGAGATCCAGCATCCAGACAGATAGCCCTTGCAAGACCTGTGAACAAGTGTTTTCACCCCTACATTTTCAAGCATGTGTTTTCATTTAGCCGCTTCTTATTCCAATTCATAATAAGGTTATATATTACTATATATATAGGTTTACAACTGCTGTTTACCAAGCAGAAGAGCATAGGTATCTAACCTGCAACCTCCTTCAGAGCTATAGGGAACATCCCCACAAGGCAAGAATTGAGTTCAATGCCTATTTTTGCTTGTGGGGATTCAAGGTGCCAGCCCTGCCTCTGATCTTCCACAGGAGAGAGGTAAAGGCAGATACAAGACTCAGGGGAGCAGAGGAAGATTCAGGCAAAGGGGAACATGACTGCAGTTCAGTACTGGAATCTCTCCTCAAAGATAAGAAGCTCAGACAAGCTCCTTCCCAGGAAGAGATGCAAAGAACTAGTTTCCCTTTCAGACCTTAGAAGTCCCTTCAGCCTTCATTCGGGTACAAATAACAAGTTTGGTTAATGATAATTCATAAACTCGGGAGTCATAAAAAATATAATACATATTACAGAGCAATGCTATTCCAGACATGCAAGATTCTACAGCACAGGAAGCTGACATATTAAATGATTTCTTCTAGTTTTGCAATTTAAATGGAGAGATCAGCATTACAGCCTTGGCAAGCAATGAAAGTGAAAATAGACACTGTAAAAAAACATCACGATTTCTGTTACTTGTGCAGCAGCCACCGGTTGATAAAAGGTGGCATGTGTCTCTCTCCTTCACAGGCTCACTTGTAAATAATCATCAATTTACACATTCTAGCACAATACCTCTGCCTACAAATTGCTTCTTCAAAGATTTCCTTTTCCCCTGGAAGCACCACTTCTAAGTGTGTTGAAATTACATCTTATTCTTTTCTTTGAAAGATCTCTCACTGCACAGCCAAATAAAGAGAGATCATTTGCATAATTCTCCTTTTTAAATGACTTCAGGTTGATACAGGTTCTTTAGTGAATTGTTATTCAGCAGGACATGGTCAGATGCAGATAAAGTGCTATAGAAAAAGGAAGTTAACATCCTCAAATCTGATCAAATAACATTTCAGTTTTAAACTGATACTGTAAATCAGAAGGAATTACAAAGCTGTAGCTTGATTCAGCTGTTGAAACAGACTTAATATCAAAGCAGCCTTTCATTCAACAAAAGATTCTGCTTTGAGCCATTCCCAGCTTGTAGCGAGCGCAAATTATCTTTCTAGCAGACTCTTACAGCCAGATGGACTATTTGCCTGAGTAAGCCTGATCTCTGACTATATGCATAAAAAAAATGCTTTTATTGTATAGAATTACATGTATGTTATACATATAAATGTAATCCTAAGAGATGCTTCATAAGGCTAGCATCAAATATTTTTCTAAAATCAAGATGCTCTCAATACCTTTTAAAAATCTACAGATTTGTTGTTTTCACTGTAGATACTGAAATAAAACTTCTAAGAAGTTTTCCTGAAGTTTTACAAAACTTATGCAAAGTCTTGATTCTGAGTATCAAGAAAGCTGAAAGCACTCACAAGCCCACACTGCAGAGGCCATCTCTTGAAAAACACATTTGCTAGTCATGCTCATATGGAACATAAAACCTAAATATCCCAGTCTGAAACAAGCATGATCTTAATCTCATAGTTTATCTCTTTCCAAAATTCTCAGGGAAGATACACCTGAATAACCTGTCAAGGGAAGTTTTGCAAGGACCATTTCTTGGTATTGCAAAACCAATTTTGAAGTAGGTGCAGTTTGGAGTAATCTTTCACTGTTAATAAAACAGCTAAGGCTACTAGAAAGGTCTTTCTTATCTACACTGTAGTAACACTTGGATCAGAAGAAAAAAAAATAAATCCCAGCAGTCATTTTCCTCAAACACATAACACATTCACACACAGAGAGATATATTTTCGTATTCTGAATAAGGATAAAGGATCTGGTAGAACACTGCAACGTCATATATTTACAGTGTAAAACATGCAGCCCGAGTGGGATTTCTGCACTGAGATTTGAGGTTTGCAGACGTCTAGACCTCTTCTCTCTTAACCTCAATATTTTCTTGTCTCTGCTTGAAATGGAGCCAATGCACAGCAGGCAGTTACGTTCTGGTGTCATTAAACCTAGAGAATGGGCTGCTGTAGCAGCTAGCTGTAAATCAGGATGGTTTTGCTGCAGTAAAAGGAATACCTCTTTACAGTCAATATTAGTGGGTTTTGCTTCAGTTCTTGCATGAAAAGCAGAAGCAGAAATACAGATGCTTGGCCATGTAGCCTTGACTTGTTCCCACAGGACCAGGGATGCCACGGCAACATTCCTTCAAACTTTGGATAAACTCATGGCTAGTGGGTTCCCAAGATCAGGTAAGAGGAGTTTCATTACACAAAATAATAATGCACACAGACTCTCACTGAAAAGTCACAGTGAGTCAAGGATGCTGCATGGCATCATCCAGAGTAATAATTAACACTATGAAAACAAAACTTCAATTGCTAATTCCCTCTTAGGAGATTTAACAAATAACTTTAGGCTTGAGCATAACTAAGTACATTTTAACACGGTTCTTTACAATAGGGGTTCAATTACCCATAGCTGATTTTTTTTCTCTGTAGTCATAAATTTAATGCCATACTAATGAGTCAGTGAAGAGTAAACTGATGGGTAGTTTCATTCAGACTAGAGCTGTTAAGAACATTTTCAATTAAACATTCTTTCTTCTGAAAATGCATTTTTGTCAGAGTGAAAATGCTTTGCAGTTAAATATTGATTTCAAGGATATTATCAAGAAAAAGGTTTCACAGGCCAGGATGGATTCTCCAAACACCTCAGAGATGAAACAAAGCAAAACTTAGTATGGATCTGCTATTTTAACACAGCTCTGTTTTTACAAAAATACTTGAAGAACTGTGATTTCTTCCAGCATAATACAGAAAAACATTCTCAGAATTTCTGTGAAAAAGATGTTCTTTGTTCTAATCAGTTCTAACACCAACTCCCTGCTCTAACTATCTGGGAAATAAATGCCATCACTGTCAATGGAGTTTAGCAGGTTATCCTGCCATTCCCACTAAACTGTTGGACAAGCGATTGTCAAGAAGAAAGCAGCAAATGCTAAGTGATGATCTGGTTGAATGTTTAAATTATATTAACTGCATCTAGTAAATGGACTATACTGTTTATAGACCAATGTTGATTTACTTTTGTGTCTTCATCAATAGTTTTGATCTTGTATTGATAACACAGTTGAAGTTATATTGCTCCTCTATTAGAATGAAATACTGTTAATGTTTAATAGTTTGCTTGCTATTTGAAAAAGTTTCAGGCAATTCAAGGAAAAGTTAGCTTAAAAAACCCACACTAAATGGCTAGAAAGATGTGAAAATAATAGCAGCAAAGAAGGTAGGAGACAGCACAAGCCCTAAAAAGTACTGGGGAATTAAATATGAGTGCGCATAATGAGAACAACAAAAATATTTAGCAGATAATTACAGTTAAACAAAAAAAAAATATTAATTTTGATCCAAGGTGTCAGCTGCTAAGTTCTAAGCAAAATCTCTGATTTCTATCAATAAAATACATTAATAAAAGGCCCAGAGATCACTGTTAACCTCAATATCATTGTGTAGATGCTCAGAAGTTCTCAAAAGATTCTATCTCCAACAGACATTAAATATAGACTCAGGATTCTAGATCTGGGCAACCATAAGAGTTCTTTACTTACACAGGATCTTAACTTGATCTTAGAAAACTCAACATTAAACATTATCTCACTGACTCTATTGTTGGCAAAAATACTTTTGCATTTTTCAGTCCAGTTGAGCATGATAATCCATTCCTCTAGAAGTCAGACAAATAAGACTTCCAAAGGCAGCTATGCTGGGGTTCAGCAAGTCTAAATATCACATGATTTATTTAAATGCATAATCCCATGCAGAAGTCTCCTGCTCATTTTATAATGCTGTCCAGTTACTAAAAGTAACCCTCTGCAGTTAAGAACCTGATCCAACACTAACTGAGCTCAGGTGTTTTCACCGATTCCTGTATGCTTTGGACCAGAAAAACACATTGCTACAGAGCACCTCTCTCTCACATAAGTAATTCAAAGTAAAGATTCTACATGCTTGAAAATCTGCATCTGGATCCCTGGCATGTGCAGTGTCAGGGTCTGACATCCCCAAGACCTCCAGCCACTTGAGAGCACTGAGCAGGGAGTGCTCATTGACATTTTTTTTTATGGGGAGAGAAAGGTAAACCACTGACTAAATACCAAGCCTGTCTCCTATAAAATCTGACTGAAACAACTGGACATAAGGAAGATTAGAATAAGACTCTATTTTTCCCCAGGATGAGACTCAGTGATGCAGATTGATTTCTTTCTCTATTTTAAAGCTTCATTTTATAACAAGCTAAAGACAGACATCACCTACAATTTATGAACAATTTCTTTCCTCCTATTCTCTGGAATTAATATTAGATAAGATAAACATTAATAAGAACATTAATAAAAATGACTAAATCATAGCAAAACATCAAAGCCAAACAGTTTCTTCATAAACCAGAGTCTCGTTTCAAGATCATCATCCTTGTCCTGCTTTTCTCCAGCTGGTCACTGACTGTGTGCTGGGACTCAAGCAATTCCAAAGTGGCAATCAAGAAACACTTCTGAAACCTCCTCCTCTTAGTAGAATCTTTAAGTCTGTTCATTTAAAACACTTCATATGATCCTGCAAACAAAACTCCCTTCGCTGACAATGAGGTAGAAAATATTAAAGATTAATAAAATAAATAAAAGGGGTTAGAGTGTGAGGGATTTCCCTGTTAAAAAAAAAAAAAAAAAGGAATTGGAATTTGCAGTGCAGAGAAAGTGTTGTTTACAGCAAACAGCAAGATACAAAGAAAATTGGCCAGGTGAAAGCATATGATTGTGTTACAGTGAACCCCGGCTAAATGAATATCTGACACTAAATAAATCTCTTAATAAAATTACTGCACTGTAGTACCCTACACACTCTGCATATGTAATAAAACTCTTTAAAATGAATAGCTGATAAGGAAATGAACCTGTTCAGGGAATGAATAAACGCACTTTCGCATATACACATAGAAATACCAAATGGTGAAACATACTCATAGTGATTATCAGACTGTTAAAATAATAACCCTGTGAAACAAATAAATCTGCCCCACAGCAAATTATGTCTCTGCTGTACTTATGGTGAAACCTTCTACAAACACCTGATAAAGGAATAAACCTGTTAAAGGAATAAATTGACTGTACAGTAAGGTTATCCGCAGATTTACACTGGACTGCAGTGATAAACCTTCTTTTTCATTAGTCCAATAGATCATAGGATATACAGTACTTACAAATGTTTCAGCATTAAATATAAGCTGGAGTGCTCTGCTGTATGTATGCATTTGAGGGCAGGGGGTCAATAAATAGACTGAATGTTGCTTCACAAAAATATCTGTCAGTGTGCATTAGCAGAATACCTGATCAAGAGATCAGCTGGCTGTAAAACATCCCCTGCACACCCGGACTTCCAGGCCATGCACACTAATGGCAGCCTGGCATCCAGCAAGTCTAAAAATCACACAAGTTATTTAAATTTTTAATCCCATGCACACAAGATTTAATAAATAAATAACACAGTGAAACCACAATACATTTCTGCTGGTGGGTTTTAAGCTTTCTATATATGCCCTCCACAAAAAAAAAATGCCAAACCTAATGCCAAAGACCTGTGCCAGGCTCTGAAACATCAAAATGCAAGAGATGCAGATAACAAAAGCTGCGGATCTACTGGCTGTCGCCATGGTCATGGTTTACAACATGTCCTTGCATTGCTCCTGTACAAGAGAGAGAACGAGTCAGGATTTTGTCCCTGCCCCATCTTTCAGGGGACAAGAGCTGCTTCTTAATGATGATGCCGACCTGCTCAAGCCATAGCCAGAAAGAAAAGAGTAATGCTGAAGAGTGAGTAGAGCCTCCTTTTTCTGGCTGCCTAAAGCTTCTAGGATATTATGGAGTGTACAGTGTTACAGGTTATTTCTCCTGGAGTGTTCCAGTGGGAGCACCCACTAGAGGACTGCTGTCAGTTCACAAGGCAAGCAGATTTCAGGCTAGGGTAAGAAATACAATGGGACTAATTGACTTTTTGTGAATGGAGAGTTGATGGGAGAAGAGAAAACACTGTAAAAAATCTCTAGCAAGATGCAGAAGAGAGCATTTTCCTCAGGAAAAAAAAAAAAAAGGCAAAATCATCACTATTGGATGAGCAGATGGATCTGACATTAAATAGGGGCTGACTTGAGGGTCAGAAAAAAGACATTTGGGACTCCACTCCCCACCAGCCAGCCAAAAAGAAGGAGGAACAATCCCATGTATCCCTCCAGATTTCTGACAGACCCTACTTTTAAGTGGGAACACGTGGGACACAAATGGTCAGAGCAACAAGAACACACACCACAAGGCTCTGAACAAGATGCACAGAGCATCCTCTGGCTCCGGTCCTACCACCGTCCTTTCCCATGCAGACAAGTTCTTTTCCAACAAATTAGTCTCACTGGTATCAAACATATTTGTGTGAGCCATGTAAATAGGTTTAATAAGTTTTAAAAATCATGAAAATATTAAGACCTATTATGTTTAAATTCCCAGGGACCCCAGGCAAACAAGCTTCCAGCCTCCTTGGTGGATCTGTCATCTCAGCCCAACCCCAGAGCTAAAGGAGTTGAAGAAAAGAAAAGAGGAAAAAAAGGAGAAAACTTCTATGTTCTTGCCAGTGTTCCAGAGAAGGGGAGGGATGAGCAAGTAATGTGGAGAACAACTAAGATGAAATGTGATGTTGAAATGAATAAGTAAGTTCATTATATTCTACAACATGATAAGACTTTCCAGGCCTGATTACAACATTAAGGGACGGTGCTGCAATATTATAAATTACAGGGTGAAGCACTCCTGTTTCTGTCTCTATATTTCTAAGGTGGGAGAAGTTAATTATTTTTATAGGTCTAGATATTGCAAGGATGAGGATATCGGAATATCTTGTCATCAAGTTTAAAGACAGCAGTGGAGAAGAGGCGGAGGGAAAGGGGGAAAACCACCCCATTTAAAGAAAATTATTATAAAAATACTAAAAATGATATATAGATTTTTTGACCTACATCCATCATTTTTACATGCCTAGGTACTTCATACCTTGTCTCCATAAACCATCACTCCGATATTTTTCATGAAGCTGAGAGTAAATGGCCAAAGCTTAAGACTTGGAAGTAAAAATTTAAATAAATAAATATATAAATAATATTTAAATGAGTGAAAAGGTTAATGAGAATTTGCATGATTTTATTATTATTAAGGAATACAGGAAGAAGAACAGCATTTCTAGCACTCTAAGTGGCCTGTGGTACAATCAGTAACCCTGAAGTATATTCAGTAATCTCTTTTTTTTTTTTTCCAATTGCCCACCGCAGCCTATATTACAAATACATAAATCATAATGTTTCAACAAAAGCAAAATTTAATTTTCTCCTTTCAGCTGTTATCTGGGCCGGGTGGTATATGGCAGGCTGCGGCCAAGTCATTTATTACACTTGCTGAATGGATAATGGCAGGGAGAGTCTATTATACCCAGCTTTGTTAGGGCTTTGAATGTGCTACTGAAACCTGTGGCAGTCTAAATCTCTTTACATCTGTAATAGATACACAGCACTCTATTATTTCATGCCAGAGCAAAATTAAATAGTTGTGTGTAGGGGGAGGGGAAGGACAGAGGGCTGGGGAGAGGAGAGGAGGGGCTCTAGGGATGGCACAGGGCATTTTGCTGAAAATGCATTTAAAGCAGTGGTGGCTTCTGGACTCCTGCTCATCTCACAGATACATTTTTGTTTTGCTTTTGAAGATTCCTGTCACAATGGGCAATTCCTCTGAGCTCGGCTCATGCATTGAGATGCATGGTCCCTTCCTCCTCCAGAGTGATATTTTGCAGAACTGCAGAATAGCACCCACCCTCTCACGTTCCGCCTTAGTGCGGCCTGAAACATCTGCACTTGTCCCCATGTTCCTCCTTCCTTGGAGAGTATTCGGTTTTTGCCCTTGGTGGCTGATGTGTGGGAACCACCTGCATTAAAAGATTTAACATGTGCATCCCATGCAGTGAAGGGGATGTGGAGGGAGCTTGCACCTGAAGCTGGTGGCCACGGAGCAGTGCTCCTGGACTCCAGGCCCCAGAAGGGTCTCCTTCCCTACCTTATGTGACACCACTGGCTCAGGCAAGCACCACCATCTCCTGATAATCACCATTCCACCAGCCAGACCAGTCCATCAGGCAAGCTTCCATCTCTGTTGTTAGCTCCCTCACTAATTACTTGTCCAATGGCCTGCCATCCCACCCAGACCAGAAGGGCTGGAGCATGACTGACTGTGAGAGAACCTGATGCTCTGGGATGATGTTCATCAGAAAAAAATTATTGTGCTGATACTTTTAAAAATGGGAAACCCCAGATTTCTGGAAAAAAAAATATTGTGGAAAATTGAGTTTTGTCCTTGGAGGGTTTGTTACTGGTAATTTTTATGGTCAAATGCACCATGTGCATATGTACAAATCAAGGGCAACACTACCTCATATGGCCACAAATTTGTATTTGGGTTGGGTACAATCCCATCCTGTAAAGCAACACCCAGGCAGAGGTGCACACTAGCTTTCTACCACCATAGGTGAACAAAAGCCAGAAGACTGAAGAAGCTCTTACCTCACTGGCTGCCCAGCTCAGGCAGAGGCAGTTATAAGGAAGAAGAGCTGTTTCTTCAGAGCAGAAAGGTGTTTAAAGGTTATTAAACCTGCTGCCTTCTTGGCAACTGAAACTTCTGTGACAGTGTCCGTAATAACTTTTTCAGGGCGTTTGTGGCAACACCATTTTTTACACCACTCTCATTTTGTTCCAGCACACAAGGAACACACTCTTTATACACACTTAGCAGAGACACAACTGCATCCTTTCCACAGTGTTTCTAACCAACCAACCAACCAACCACAGAAGGAAAGATAAGGGGGCCCACCTAAATTCCAGCAGCCTCCATGACACTAAGTGGTTGGGACTTTGGAAAATGTCATCCCTGGTTTGCATTTGAGGTAGCCCTGGGAAGCCCTGAGGGACCTCAGGTGTCCATGAAAACTGCCCACATGGAGAAGGTGCATGTGATGACAGTATTAATGCATGTGGCTGTGTTTCCCTCTGGTGGCTGGGATCAGTGGCTGTGGAAATCTCTTGCAGAGCTTTCTCCAAGATCACCTTTAGCTTACATGGTAGAGATCCATGTCACAAATGTGGTGTCCGTACACATGAAGTGATTTTCATTAAATGGACATATCTCCAAGACACAGCACCACAGCCCCAAAGGTACTGAAGTATGGGCCTCTTAACAAAAATCACACACACACACACACACACACACACAAAATCAACTTCTCAAGAACAAATTGCTGCTCAAGAGCCATTTCCTAAAAAAGGAGCAAATGGGAGGGGTGTCTTGAAGCAAGAGATACTGGTCAGGCCTCCACTGCCCTGCACATCGATGGGTTAACATAGCAATGCCCTTTGCAGTTGTGTGCACAAGAGACCCAATGACAAGCAAATCAGAGGTAGAATAACAACTTTCACTACAGTTAGTCTCAGACAATCTTATTATTTCCCCCAATAATAAAAAGAGTTTATCCTTTAGCTCCCCTTAACTCTATTATCAAGCAAGAATTCTCTTGCTGCCTTACTTGTAATAGCATTGTCCTCCTCTTAGATAACAAGAGGAGACTTTCCCCATCCTCCTACCTGCCAAATCTTCTACCGATCTCAAGCAAGAGGATTAAAACTGTTACTGGGTGAGGCTGCAGTTGCTCTGTGCCTGCTCCTTTTTAAAAAGCCATCTTATCTATGCTCAAAGAAGTAAAGGCTCTTCCCTCGATGTGTCGCTTTATCATCGTGTACGGACTCTTTCACCATCACACTTCAAAGGCAGATTGATTCAATCTGCAGATAGCAATGCCCCACTCCCTGGAGGAGCTAAAAGCCCCACAACTCCAAACATTCCATCAGAGTGGCTTATCCTTCTATCATTATACGGGCTCACAAGGGGGAGGAGGTTATTTAGTGCTTTTCTTTTGGAAACAGAGCTGGGGAGGAGCTTCCATGTCCTCAGTTTTCAGGAAAAACCTGGTGACTATTGGTCAATGAGTCCCACTAGTTTCCTTGTATTGAAGCATATGATCCTTTGGAGGAGTAAAACCTGTTTAGTCACATTGCTTGCCATTGACAAGGCTTGCACCTAAAAACACATCGGGCCCCAGGAAGACACAGAGACACACTCTCCACTTCAGTTGAGTTTCATAGTATGTTCTGGATTGGAAATGTCCTTTAAAGGGCATCTAGTCCAACTCCCCTTCATCTTCAACTAGATGAGGTTACTCAGAGCCCCATCCAAACTGGCCAAGAATGAAAATGAGTTTGTGTAGAAGAGCTGGCCTTAATCCAACATCCCTGGCATTTTTTTGGTCCAGCCCTATAGGCTGCATTGGTAAGAGAGGAAGTGAAAGCAGGCACATTTGCTCCTTGGATTTTTCCTTCCCTTTCCATAATTTCTGCACATCTCCAGCACTGATGACTGTCTGTCCCCATGTTCCTATGACTAGCAAGTCAACATCTTGCACACTCAGCCTCAATCTCTCATCATCTCATTCTCATCTCTATTATTCAGAAAAGAATTTCCCAGTATATTTCCCCTCCATGTTATACCCTTTTCCCTGGTCCTTTCTTATTCACTTTGCTAGTATAAATGCCCTGAATTTTCCTTTATAAAAGGTGTACCAGATCCCAAATAATTTCCACTAACATTTTTTTAACTTCTTATTGCATTTAAAAACTTTAAGTATAACCAGAACTCATCAGTAAATACATCTATCATATATATGTCCATATTATACACAACTGATGCATCTGTCGACAACAAAAGACTAAGAAGGAATAGGACACCTTGGTTAATTAGCTTTCCACATCACTCGATAGCCTTCCAGGGCAGAGTTCTGGTGTAATGAGAGGCCATCACTGAAACTGCTGTGGTAACCCCGACTAGCTGAGGACCCAGCATATCACAGAACAAAGATATTTGAGCAGGGCCTCAGGAAGTCAGAACATCAGTAAGAGCTGGGGCACTTCTGTAAGCAGGTCTCCTACAAGTTTGCAGGGATTTTATCTCACTAACTAGTATGTCATTCAAAAACATGACAGGCACATTTCTAATAGGGATATTCCTCAAAGGAATCTAAAGCCAGTGGTCCTCAAGTTCATTTGAATGGCAGTGGAAACTGTTAAAAACTCTGTCCTGAAACACTGAAGACATTCCATCTGTACCTCATGACATAAAAAATTTGTTATATTTGGTTATATTGGGCACTATGGTAATAGGGTATCAAACGAGGTTGCACTGCCCCTGTCCTCAGCACTGCACCGACATCTGGAAAAAAATAAATAATGGCGGTGTTCTACTTCATAATCCAATCCAGCAAGAAAGGAAAAATATCACAGAAAACACACACACATCCATAATCACATAGAAAGTTGAATTGATGTGAAACAGATTAGCATCCAACCTAGAAACTGAACCTTATTTCCCAGTTTCTCAACAGGAAACACACAAATCTGGAGCTCTGTCCCTTGTATTTCATTTCCCCCCCACGAGGACACAAAGCAAATTTTTTCTAATGTACATTTTAAAAGAAATATGAGCACACTGATAACAAACAAACATGTTTTTTTCTAATGACAAAGATTAAAACAGACACACTAACTTCTAAAAGTAACGCTGCTGATGTTAACCATGGTTAAAGTAGTGATCTAGAAATTAGAGCTACTTGCCTCTTCTGTTTGCAAGGTTCATGTGGGTCCCATAGGAGCTTCCATTTGAATAGGGGAGGGATTTCATCTCTAAACAGCAAGGCTGGTGTCAGATGTAGCTGACACACAAGGGGTAAAGGTTATAATTTCATGAGGCATGAATGTTTTTTTAATTTCAACCAATTAAATTAAACTCTCAGTCTGAGGCCCATAGTGCATGGTCCCTGAAATGACCATTTACTATACACATCAGATACTCAAGAGGTTTCCTTTTCTGTGTTATTTCTTCAGCCCAATGACTAGATGAAAGAAAATCACTGAAGCATGAGCTCTATAACAATATAAAATAAAATCAGAGATGAAGGGTTCCTAGGGATACTTTTTAAAGCTGCTTAATTTCAAAGGTACATGCTCAAACCCCTGATTTCTATTGAGTCCTGTTACACTATAAGAAAATAATTTATTATGTAGATTTGTAAATAGTTCTTTGTAGGGGAAATTAAGCAGTTTTTAGTACCTGGAATTAAGTGAAGTGATACCTTCCAACTTGCATGAGGATTCCTCTCAGCTATAGCCAAAGAATCATGCAGCATAAATAAAATGGCTGAATAGGAAATTTGCAATATTTCTGAGATTCGTGGGAAGTTTGGGACCCAAATTCCCCCTCCTCCCCACCACGCCAAGGATTTCAAAAGTCACATGGAGTTTCAGGACTCCAACAGTAAAGCTTAAAGACGCTGCTCCAATTGCTCTGTCAGCTGCAGACCCTGGTTTCATGATCACACGTCTACAGGAGACATTTCCATTTTTGCAGCTTTCCCATGAGGCTCTACCCACTTATTACTAACAGCAAATATTAATGCAAAGTTATTGACCCAAATCACAAGATATTCGTATTGCAGGTCTTCCATGCATTTCAACACCAAAACCCTTCTGACTCATAGGCAAAGCCAATTTCTTACCAGCAAAGAGCAGAAGGAAAAATAAAACATGTAATTCCTTGAATCAACATTTTCTTTTAGACAAGTTCACCACATTTTCTACAGTAATACCTCTAAAATATCATAATGAGAAGACTACAACTGAGAAAACCACTGTATGCCAAGTGCCTTTGTCACCATGCAAAAAAGAGATACCTAATACTTGGACAGAGAAGAGTCTCAACAGCACCTTGTGGCTCAATGAACAAGAAACCAAAGAATATTCCTTTTCCTCATGCAAGGCTGTTGCATGAATCTGAGCACATCATTGTGACTTAGCATGAATCCCATTTTACAGGCAGAGAAGCTGATGTGATAACTTTCTTTTGAAATACAAAGTCATAAAAGAGATATTTGTATTAGCATTACTAATGTTAATGTTGAAGGAACACCACATATTGTTTCCCAGTAAGGAACATGCTACAGTAAATGGATACCAGGCAGCAGTACTGATAGATGTTTCCCTAATCATATGTACTCACTGCTATAGAAATCATTCAAACATTGACCATGCAGAGTACATCCAAATAGATTCTAAAGCTGACATTTCATTTTTATGTCTCCTCATTTTCAAGAGAAAGATCATCTTTATTAACCTGTAAAGAAACTCTAAAACTCAGGAAGATCTGAGGTACGAAAATTACTGATGATAAGAAAGTTCTCGGACCTCTGAGAGAAATTCTTCTGAATTACACATTAATCACATTATTAGTTTTTCTTCAGCTTCTATCCTGACATAAGCCCTACAAACAATTTGTGCAATCAGGTGCTAGGAGCTGCATAAATATACAGTTAATCACAGACTCTGTTCTCTCCCAGAACTGCATGAGAAAGATTTTAGTGATTGATTTAGCAATCCAGGATAAGTTTTGCTTTGGATAAGAGGAAATCCTTCCTATTGGGATCAAGGTAAAAATGGAAATCCGGAAGGAAAAAAAATAATTAAATTTACAGTCATAGAATCATAGAATGGTAGAGGTTGGAAGGGATGACTGAAGATCATTGAGCCCAATGCCCCTGCCAGTGCAGGATCACCTAGGGCAGGTCACACAGGAACAGATCCAGTTGGGTTTTGAAAGTCTCCAGAGAGGGAGACTCCACAACCCCTCTGGGCAGCCTGTTCCAGGCTCCATAACCTTCACAGGAGAGAAGTTTTTCCTCATGTTGAGGTAGAATTTCCTGTGTTCCAGTTTGTGACCATTACCTCTTGTCCTATCACAGGGCACCACTAAAAAGAGACTGGAATCAACAATACATAATTAAAACAACAAAACAAAACACTAAACCAAAAACAACAAAAACCAAAACCAAAACAAAACCAAGCAAATAAGTAAGTTGTTTCAATTAACTATATTTTAGGTCCATTTTAATAGTCAACAGCAGAATTTGGGACTGTATTAAGGAGCCCCTGTTGTGTCTTAAATATAAAAAGATAATCAGAGAGCAAAAGTATCTTTCCTCACCACAAAACAGCTGCATATTTTCAGTCCCACTTTAATTTCCCATTCTCAAAGTATTTGTATTACAGCAAAGAGGATTACAGAACAAAAACTGGAAATAGCAGGTAATGGATTATAAAGACTGTCACCCCTGGGTCATCAATTAAAATCTGGCCCCAATTGGTAGTGACTAAACATCATTACCCTCTGATAGCTGTTCAATTGCATATTTGAAATGGAGTTTCAGCTCTCCAAGCACTGCAAAAGCTCCTGCTGGTGCTCACGCAAGCTGGCCTATGCACTTGTGGTCTCAGAAAAGGCCCCAGAGAACTGACCCCATGTGGAGAACAGAGATCACACTGGGGTTCAGTAGTTTGGTTTTAAACTTCTTCCCCAGCTCCCCTCTCCATGAACTCTAATTATCTTGCTACATACTCTTCCTCCCAGCCCTAATATATGCAGTCCTCTGTCTTGACCTCCTTCAGGAGGACTGGAGAGACCAAGCTAAATGCAGAGTCCATAAATCAAATGCTGGTATGAGAAATTCTCTTTCTTGCTCCTCTGATGTGTCTTGAACAGAACTGAAGATATTGAGACTAAAGTTATTTTAGCCTTCTCTGTGGCTTCTCAGTTTTGTGCAAGAGCCATCTTGGTATCTGTTACAGCCTAGAGTCACCTCAATATTGGGGTTCTCCCTGCAAAGTGCTCAAGATAGAGTTACGGCAATGCTGATTGCAGTTGGTCTCATAGGACCTGCAAGTGAAGACCTGGTCATATGAGCTGCTGGTTGTTCCAGATAGGTACAGACACTAGTTTCCAGTTGTGGGACAGCAGGCAGATGTGGTCTTGCAGAACACCCGGAGTGTTTTCTGGTGCTGTATTTCAGGTGTTTGCAGTCACCACTTCAGCTCAGCCACTACATGATGGCTTCTCAAGTGTTTCAGGGCAAAGGCAGCTTCAACCACAACTCAGCCCGCAAGGATGGGATAATTTTTAGATCTTGTTTCATAAATCAGTGTAGAGAACAGCTGAAAATGGGGCTTACAACATAAATGCTCCTGTAGCTAAAATTCTCTGTGCAGGCAATAAATGTGCCCAGCCAGAGGGGAGGGGTATGAGAGAGTCTAACTTACACCAATGTAGATTCCCTCTAGATTCCCCCTCTTTAACTGGCCTGACCTTTTCTAAAAGGGTTACATCACATACAGACCTCAGCTATTACCCCCTGAACACTATTTTCTTTGCTCTGGAAACCTCACTGAAATAATCCCATGACATACCTTGTTTTGTAAGCCACCCACGAGCAGGACTGGGCCACTTGCAAGTTTCTGCCAAGAGTGAACAGGGAAGTCATATCCCTCTAGCCTATGTTATTTATTTTAATAGATTCACAACCTGGGAAGGAGCCAGAGATCCTAACAAAGATAAGGTCTAAAGAGGTGGACAAGACATTAAAGAAATAAAATCCATATCAGGGCAATAATGGTCATAAAGCAATAAACTGGATGTATAATAGTTCCTGGACTTTTAATTTGTGACTAATTTGTTGCACAATGAGGTTGCAATTTTCTAATTGTGATTGCCATTTTAATTTTACTCATGGCTGTGCAACTAACAATGTATAGTCTAGTAATTAAAATTAATTGTACCTTCACCTGCATATTTCTATTAGGCTGTTAAATTTAGTCAGTAGGCTCAGTGATTTTGTTCTCTGAGAGATGCTGAATTCATTTTACCGAGCCCAATTATGTTACACTCTGTAATTCTTGTATGAAAAACAAGCATTTTACTTTGATATGAAGAGTTGCTACATTCCCATTTTTAAAACTACATATCCAACACCAGAACATTGGCTGATGGAAGATACATGTAAAGCTTTTTTTTCTTCTTTTTAAAAATAGCCTGCATGTGGGATACCTCTTACAAAACTAGGAATTACAGCCCCTAGGAATAAATCCAATGAAAACTAAACTAGATAGTCACCATTCAATCAATTTCATGAACAATTAACAGATGTCTCCCTAACCACACACACATGGTTCAGATTTAATCCACATTTTATGACGAGCTGTACCACGCACATTTGAAGCAACAGGAACACAGTGATTGTTTCAATGCACAGCCAAAACTACAAAAACTCATGTTGTCACACGAGACATTTGCAGTCATGCCCCAAATGTACGGAATCCATACCACTTTGAAGCTTGGGTATGACTTTTTTTCTCCAGAAAAAGGTATTTTTACACAGTAGCCATAGTTCCTGGAAAATGCAGGAATAATATCAAAATATGCTGTAGTGACTTTTTTGGCAGTGGCGATATGCTTCAAAGTGACTCATATTCTTGTCCACATCACAACAAGCAGTAATCCAATGCAAATCCAGTTAAAGTTTGCAGGGTTGTATAGATTTACACTTGGGGGTCCAAGTGAGATATTTAACCCATCTTCCTTGAAGACTCAAATGTCTCAAAATAAAACAAAAAAACTGAGCCAGACCTTCAAACTTCAGATTCCAAATTCAAAACCTTCCAAATACTAAACACAAAAGGCTCCAACACCAGTGCTGCTGATCACTGGCTATTACCATATTACTCTGTAGTGCTGGACTGCAACCATCTAGACCACAGTTGTACTGCAACATACTCGGGATACTTGTCATCAAAGAAGCTCCCTGGTAAAAGAGTTTGAAATCTAATTGTAGGATGACACCTATTTCACAAACTAAGGGGCAATGGACAGAGACCACAACTAGTACAAAACAGTCTATTTTTAACATCAGTGGCATAGAGTAACGCCGCATAGGTCTGTGCAGGTTAATTTAACCCTTTTATTATGGCTGGGCCATCCTGGCTCTAAAGCAACAGAAAACTACTTTGTGTAGACATGTTCCAAGATGTTCTAAATAAACCTCTGCTCACAATCATATCACAGTCCAGACAGATTCAGGATGTTGAAGTCTGTTTCTAGGTGGTATGAACTTCAGGGTCAAGTATCTAAGAAGGCAGAACAGAGGGTAGGAGAAATGAATCCACTGTTTTCTTAATATTACCATCTGGAAGCCAAGATGGAGCAGTTATATTGCAACCAGAAAGTCTGCCACCAGTCAGGAGAAAGGCTAAAAGTAAAAAGCCACCACTAAGCTGCAAAACATCCTTCCTAGTATGGGGAGAATTAATGGAAGACGTAGATATCAGATTTCTCTAATAAAGAACATCCCTATTTAAAGGCAAACAACCCTGATATTTTGGCCCTTTTAGGTTGTTTATTAGTTGAATAATAATTGTCATTTCTCAAGTTACAGCAAAAAACATGTTTGCTGAACATTATTGGTGAATCTTTTCTTGGTCAAGTTCTGATGGAGTAAAGTGAGAGAATGTCATCTTTCAAACTATTTTTTGCATCATTAATTAATAACAGCACCAAACAATTATAGTTACATGACTTGAGTAAATACCAGAAGTTGCCTTACCAAGAATGCTATCTGAACCACAACTAAAGCAGTGCTAATTTGTAAACAAACAAACAGCAAACTTAGATGCTTGGGAATTCAACAGAAAATTATCAGGATCAAGAGTCAATAATACCTGTAAAAATGAATGCAGGAAAACAATAGTATTTATATTAAGCAGATTTAAAGTCAGAAAATACTGAGTTAGTGAGCACTGCTCTTGCACTCCTTTCCCGGTAAATTTGGCAAGAAATAACACCTCTTTACCTTTTTTTATCCTGCCCAGCCAGCACACATCTCCACTATCTCCCTACTTCCTCACCCAGCAGCTGTACAGTCCTCACACTCTGGTATTACTTGCTATAATAAAAGTAGAAAGTCCATGGTCTTAGGGAAGATGGTTTTGTAATAGATGGTTTTGTAATAAATAGGACTCTGCTGCTGGTGCATTGATTGCACTATTTCCTTCTCTGCTCCTGCTTTTAAAATGAAGCCAATAGCACTGTCTCATCACAGTCTGTAATGAAGCAGTGAAGATGCTGAGAAGCCCAAGCAGTACAGAAACCAGGGTTCCAGAGAAGTCTACCAAAAATAAATCACATCCTCCATGTTTTCACTCTCTTCATACAGTCAGATTACAGATGTGGGAAAGAACTGAACAAAGGCAGCTGCAGATACCATGTGGTGAAACAGGGAAGATGGAATATGGAAAAATAGTGGTTCTATATTTTGGGAGGGCTGCCTTAAGACGGAAACAAGGTGCTGCTTGGGCATAGGTGCCTCATCTGCCAGGCCAGCTCACAGGCTCAGAGAACACACTGTCTGAGGCATACAAAAAACTCCTGCAGCTGAGGAAAACAAACAGGCAGAAAATATTTAATTTGACTATGTAAAGCTAAAAAAGAAATCATCCTTGAGAAAGAGAAGAATTTAAATTGAGCCAGGTCAAGTATATTTTACTCTCAACCCTATGATAAGGTGGATGGTATGGTTTTGGTTCGACATCTAAAATCACTGTTAAATCATATACAACTCCCTCTCCTCTAGAGCATTGCTCCTTCATCCCTCTGACACAAAAACAGTTTACTCTGAATTGAATTGCAACTAATCCCTTTGACATTTTTTACCATATATCCTTTATTACTATTTTCCCATGTAAACTCTTGTTAAATAACAACAGGGCCTCTTCATAACACTCAAAATAATTGGCTATTTTGGATGATACCGAGACTATTTAGCGTGGCTGGGTGAGTGGCTGTTATTCATGCAATTCACTACTAGCCCCTTGACCTGGATCATTGCTGGAGCAAGTTTTATGAGCTTAATTGCATTTCCCCCCTCCTCTTCCTGTGTAAATTAGTCTGTACAAATAGAATTTTGAAAGTATTGTGCATCATCTTCCTCACAGGCAGCATCTTCTTCACAGTTAGGAAAGTCTACTCAAAAAAAAGACCAAACTCCAGCTGTATTTTTTAAACTGTATGAAGCTGAAAAATAAACCAGTCAATGCATAGCAGCTATTGTCATTTTATTAAATGGAGAAGAGAGGATAAAAAGAAAAAAAAAAAAAGCGGCTTTTGTTGATTAAGACATTATACATAGCCAGACAAGGAAAAAAATCCATGAGAGATGACGGAGACAGAAACTAAGATCTTTTACAGTATCAGAAATTACAAAGGGGGTCTATATTTGTTATAAGAGGGGTTGTTATCTTCAATCTAAAAGCAACCTTGATAAAGTATTTTTTGACACTTTTACTGCTCCTTTAAATGAAATATCCCCTATATCTTCAAGAATCAGCTTGAGTGGAATTGACTCCGTAGCTCAGCTTTAGAAAGACAGGGGAAACATTTTCTAATTTAAAAGAAATTTGAGAAAATAGTTTCATTCCCCTCTCTATTATCTAGCCATTCTGGAGCTTAGGTTTCTGAAACATCAACATGCACAGTTTGCTTTACAATCCTTCTGCAGAAATTAGCTGACACCCATCAATGTAGATAACAGAAAGCTGTGGCATTAACACTTGAGAGTGCATTAATCTTTCCCAAATTAAAATCTGCACCACAGCATTTAAGATTGAGGCCACCATGGTTCAGTGCTGTTTGACCGCCAATTTTGATAAAAGTGTTTTAAGAGAGGTGAGACGTAGATAAATTGCCCATGGTTACACAACAGCGGTGAGGGTGTTTAGTCTATTGGCTGCCATCATAGCGGGGTGTCACGGGTGTTTGCATGTTTACAATAGGTGCAAAACAGAAGGAAAAGCAATGCATTACACTATATTTCTTGGAGGTGACATCAATATTATATTTCATCTGTGGGAGACAAATATACTTTCACATTTGAGTATCCAAAGATAAAGGCACCTTTGCTTGTAAAACAAATGAATATTCTTCCCCAGTTCCCTAGCTAGTCACTTTTTCTTGAGTTTAAAAGCAATCTGACTGTGCTGAACAGTTGAGTTAAGCTTTAGAGATAACACCCTCATGTAGTTCTTGATCCAGGCCCGTTATGAAATAAGCTTTTCATTCGACATATAGTGAGTAAAGCATCTGTCACATGGTGCAGAGTCCTGCCGGCCTCAAGACTTATGCACAAAACGGCCTTGGGTCCAAAATTTAGCCCATCTCTGAGCCAAATCACTGCTAACACATAGAACACACCTCTTCTCTGTTGACCCTGTTGCAAAGGTTTTGAAATTCATATCTTGTGTTTTCAGGAATGCCTCCTGCTATTAAAAATTCAGAGATCTTTGAAATAAAGACACTGTGGAACCAGTGTTTTGCAATTATTATTTCTCTGCTGGACATAACAAGAACGTGGGAACTCTCCAGGACTAAAAGTCAAAATTAATTTCCTGGGGAGTTCCTGGGATTTTCAAATGGCCCCAAGGTCTCCAGTTCTTATCATATTCCTATTTGGTTTGAAAATCCTTTTCAATCCAAGTGCTCGGATATCTGTGTAACAATGTAAACTATAGCAGAACTTTGAACACATTTAGTTTCCTGACCCCCAAAAGCTGTGCCAAAGATTTGATTCTTGCCCTGCAATAACTAGGATTTTCACCTGTCTTACCTGGTTTTCTTAACATAGTATAGTGATGTCGAAGTATTAGAAATCTAAAGGAGATAGCATCCTGATCCAAATTACTCACTGAATTACTCAATGAAATACACAGTCTTCTCTTCCCTTCAAAATTCGGAGAACAGTAAAAGCATTTAATCCAGTTTTGTTGTTATTATTATATAATTATCACTTATTTCTGGAGGCAGAAAAGCAAACACTTTTATCTAGTATTCTGCCAATGAATGAAATAACTGTGTGACTTTACTAGAAGAATGCAGATCCATTTTTCGAGCAAGAAATCAGCATCTAAGGCAAACATCATAAAGAGTACTTTACCTCTTTACAATTTCCCATAGATTTGGTTTCTCTAGAAACTGCAGAAGTGGCTGAGACACTGTCCTGGCCAGAGCAGGGGGGTACTGCCAAGAGGTAGTCACAGGGAAATGGGAACCAGACTCCATCATAGGTCTTTGCTGATGACTGAGAGCTCATGTCTGTGGTCAAGGTATGGAACTGTGAGGTAAAAGGCCAGAGACCAAGCCCCTCATATCAGATATTCTCTGATTTACCACAGTCAGATCACTTCACTGTCTCAACACCAGGTCCTCCCACCTATGAAGGTGGCAGTATCACTTGCCAAATCCACAAGAGAGTTGTGAAAAGTGAAAATCTATGAAGCATTTTGAGATGTCCCAGGGGAAACCACTGTGAATTAATAAAAAAATGTAAACTGTGTGAAATAAGCTTTTCTAAGAGAAACTAAAGATTAGCCAAATCATCAAGAATAAAAAAACATATCATCAAAGCTTTCACTTTGAAAAGGTTTTGCTTTCAACTGAAATCATTCTGTGCCAGTTTGCACGCTGAACCACCAAGTTCACTATTCAAACTCTTTCTTCACCATTATTTACTACATGCTGTATTATAACACATGTGAGCAGACAGATCAAATGAGAGTACGCTTCTGTATGAAAGCATTTAAAAGCCAGGTAATCAAGTTAAGACATTCATGTTATGAATCATATGATGAGCTTCACCTGTTGGCTGTACTACAAGTAGGGTAAATATCATAATGCTACAAAAGATGCTTTGACCCCTAAGGCTCACAATAGCATAGGAAATCGGAGAAAAAGAGAAACATAGAAATGTCTGAGTTGGGACCTCCAGAGGTCATCTAGTCCAACGTCCCTGCTGAGAGCAGGGACATCCTCAACTAGAGCAGGTTGCTCAGAGCTCTGTCAAACCTCACCCTGAATGTCTCCAGGGATGGGGCCTCAACCACCTCCCTGCCACCTCCCTGGGCAACTTGTTCCAGTGCTCCACCACTCTTGTGGTAAAGAACTTCCTCCTTATTTCTAATCTAAAACCACTCCTTTCTAATTTAAAGCCATTATCCCTCATCCTTTCACTACAGGACTTTGTAAACAAAGGTGTATATAACAAATAAAAGAACCACAAAGTAACAATCAAAGAATTACAATCAGTTCTACACAAAACCTCAGCAGCATCCAGAAATGATACTTCCCATCATCTCAGTTGGCAGCACACGCTGCCACACATTGGCAGATGATGACCAGTGTCCCTTGTTTGTGCTGTTTATCAATTCCCACCTGGCCAAAATAAATTTAGTGTAATTTGGCACAAAAGCCAATCCACAGAATACTACAAGCAGACCAGATGGCAGCCCCTGAACAGCCTCAAGGTCATGCTTCAGGGTACATGGTGGGAGGCTGCACTGCATTGATGTCAGTGAGGCTCACATCTAAATGACCCTCTCTCTGTCAGGCCCAGACCAGCACAGAACTCACCCCGTATTCACTACATTTTAATAGAAGTTGAAAAGGTCAGAACTTATCTTCTAGGTAACCCAACATTTAAATCCTGGATTACTAGGAAGTCACGTAAAATTTTGGGATGAAGGCAGTGCCCAGGAGCTCTGCTCTTCTGGGTCTCAGAAGTATGTTGTGTTAAATAAGGTGACACAGGAGATAGATCCCTCTCCAAAGTTAATAAAGGACAGCAGAGAAAAATCCTACAGCAACTATAGACCTGTACAAAATTCAGCACCACTGTCTTCAGGATACAACAGTACTTCTTTGGCCCTACTTGAAAATATAAGTTACCTGATTAATTGGAAAGAAAAGTCAGCTGCATTGCACATGACTTCAACTTGGGATGGGGACACAAGAACAAACAGAATCACAGAATCATAAAATGCCCCAGGTTGCAAGGGACCTCCAAAGGTCATCTAGTCCCACCACCCTGCAGTGAGCAGGGACACCCTCAGCTAGATCAGGTTGCTCAGACCCTCATCAAGCCTGACCTAGAAATGTCTCCTGAAATAAATCTTTTGTAACGGAGTTGGTCATGTTATGCAAGACATTACCAGAATTTAATTTGGTAATAAGGAAAAAAAGGAAAAAAAAAAAAAGGAAAAGCAAAAGGGCATCTATCTTTTAGCTATAACAGAGATATGTATATTACATCCAAGGATGGCTTAGGTTTTTCTGTATTTCTTGGGGCTCTTTTTCACTTGAAAGCTGAACTACACTTAACTGAAAGGAACACATATTGCTTTCTATCTCTAGGGATCTTGCAGGAGCTCACAAGGGCTGCTAAAGCCAAGTGGTGATAATATGTCTTCTAGAAATAGTTTGGCTCAATTTGGAGATTTGATTCACAATACAAAGGCACAGAGTAAAGCAGATGCTATCAGCCTGCATTGATTAGACTGGCCAATGTGATATCAATTATTATATTTTTGATTTTAAGCCCACCTGCTGATCTGACTAATCTGTGCGATTAGAGCCCACACTTGAATAATTGGACAAACTAGATTGAACATTAAGCTGAACTGTCCCTCTGAAGAAGTGGAGGATAAGCCAGAAGACACCAACAATTGCCTTAGGTGCAGAGAGACAGCAGAACATCCCACCACATCAGGTGAGCAAGAATCCTACAGGAATGGAAATGTGGCTGGTATAAGTATTTGTCTGAATAGACTTTAGTAATAATTGTTAACAACTGTAATTGTAATTTATTATTTCATTAGAATACAAATATGTCACAGCTGGAAAAGATGTCCAAGATCCAAATGTCAATCAAAAAAAAAACAACAAACCAAACACAAAAACAAACAAACAAACAACAACAACAACAAAAAAAACACACACCAAAAGAAACCCACAAACGCACACAAAAAAAAAACCAAAACACCCCACCTCACCGTGCCACAAAAGCATGTCCTGAAGTGCCTTATCTACATCTCCAGGGCTGGCAACTCCACCACCTCCCTGGGCAGCCCATTTCAGCACCTGACTACTCTTCCAGCAAAGAAATTCTTCCTGATACCTAATCTAAACTTCCCCTGGTGTAATTTAAGGGCATTTCCTCTAGTCCTGTTGTTATTTACTTGAGATAAGAGGTCACACCCACCTCACTACAACCACTTTTCAAGTGGTTGCAGAGAGCAAGGTCTCCCTTCAGCCTCTCCTCACAGGGCTTGTTCTCCAGATCCCTCACCAGCTTGGTTGTCCTTCTCTGAACTCACTCCAGCAACTCAATATCTTTCATGTGGTGAGGGGCCCAGAACTGAACACAGTACTCGAGATATGGCCTCACCAGTGCTGAGTACAGGGGCACAATCACTTCCCTTCTTCTCCTGGCCACACTAACTTCTAATACAGGCCAGGATGCCATTGGCCTTCTTGGCCACCTGGGCACACTGCTGGCTCATGTGCAGCCAGCTGTCCACCAGCACCCCCAGGTCCTTTTCTGCCAGGCAGCTTCCCAGACACTCATCCCCAAGCCTGTAGCATTGCCTGGGGTTGTTGTGATGGAAATGCAGGACTGACACTTGACCATGTTAAATCTCATACAATTGGCTTTGGACCATCAATTCAACCTGTCCAGATTCTTCTACAGAGCCTTCCTACCCTCAAGTAGATCGACACTCCCACCCAATTTGTTGTCATCTGCAAATTTGCTAAGGAAACACTTGATCCCCTCATCTAGATGGTTGATAAATATTTGAACAAGACCAGCCCCAAAACTGAGCCCTGGTGTCCAGTGGTGTCCCAGCACATTCTCTGTTGTACCTCTGAGATTCTTCATCTGCAGGAAAAAACTCTGGCTGGAGTCTGACATGGGATGTGGGACTGAGAAAATGCAATTTGCATCTCCATCTGGATTCCCAGGAGGAAAAAACACACCCATCATGCAGGTCATTTCTGCAACACCTTAACTGGGTGGGAGAGAATGTACTGAGTAAGACGCAACAAAATAACAAGGAATCAGGTCTGCTCATATGTCCAAATAAGAAATTACAGTTCTAGATTAAACATCGGGGCTTCAACTTGAGAGGTGTTTCTTCACACCCCATAAGTGTGTCCATACATGATTAAGGACTTAAGTTCTGCTCTTCATATAGTTGCAGAGTCTACAAGCACTCAGAAATCTAAAGGGACCAGATGAACTCATATCACTAATTTATTATTTAATTATAATTCACAAAACAATAAATCTGTAACTTGAAGTCAAATAAAGGCTTGTAATCCCCTATTGAATGGAAGTAAACTGCTCCCTCTGCAGCCAGGGATCCCTGCACAAACATCTGAGGCTGAATTTTAGCTTAATCTAGTTACAAATAATGGTATTCACTGCAGTTGTACAGAAGTGACCTGCATGTTCCTGATGTATGGAGGGTTAGGATGCAGTTGTTAAATCCAAGCAGCAGCTAGGCTTTAAAGATTTGCAATTGGACAAAAAGCACTGATAAAGAACAGTTGATTTCTCTCATTATGTAAAATGTGGATGCTCTTGTCTTGGCCAAAGAGGTAAAACCATAAGATTTCCTGCTACTTACAGGTCGTTTGGCTGAAAAATGCAGGCCCTTTGCAGTTCGGTCTATTGGCAATTAGATAACAAATACAGGACATGTAGATGGAGTCAAAAACATTGCTGTGCTTTACAGCCTGCTTGCACAATAACTCTCTAGCTGGCACTGCAGAATAAAAAAATTCCCAGATAAAAACCATGAGCAGATGTGTAAAGTAGCAAAGCCTTGCTGATTTCAACAGAGCTATGTGGATTTACAGTGGGTGAGTATTCTGCCCCTTTCTGGTGAGTTTTGAAGATCCTATAATTAACAAAGAAAACTCAATAGAAGTGCCTTCTACATGCAAGTCTTACAACCCATGAAAATTTTATGCCCCTTCCAAACTGGATTCCATATTGCATGTTACAGTCATACCAAAAGCACAGGACTTCTTGGGGATGTGTGTGGAGAGGGAGCTCTGTAGAACATGAATGGGATATTGGGATATCCAATACACAGTATCAAACAGAGAAAGATGACTGCAAAAATTATTTTGTGCCAAAGGCACATTAATCAAGAAATTTAAAATGGTATCTGTTAAACAGGGAAGATGATTCCAGGCTTTTAGATCAGCAATTTTCATTACGCATTCCCCCACCAAAAAAAACCACACAGTTCCAGTAATACACACGAGAAACTGCGTGTGTTTGTGACGCTGGCTGAAAAGATTTCTCCTCTCATCAGAGGAAGAAGGATAACCCCATGCTTTCTAATGTCTGGGCAGTGTGCATACCATGGCAAAAAAAAGACCCCAAGGGGCTGGACACAGCCAGAACAGGGCAGAAGACAGATGACACAAACTAAATGACAAAAGGAAAGAGCAACAGGGAGTCTTTTGGGAGAGGAAGACATTACATGCAGAAAAAATATCTGCCACTACTAACTATGTAGTAGGTACCTATATGCACTACAAGCAGGTGTTTTGCTTTATTACTAGTAAGAGACTCAGCAAAGTGAATTTTCAGTATGTTGCTAATTCCACGCTGAATACAGAAGGGAGGAAGGGTGAAAAGACAACAAGCATGCTGAAGACACAAAAGGAGTTTTGGCTCATGAAAGTTTATCTCTGCTAATAAAGAGAATAAATAGACATCAAAGTAAAGATGTCATTAGCAGTAAGGTGCAGCACTGTGTCACTAGTGGAACAATGCAGCATGGATCCTTTTGTTGGCTTCTGGATGATAATATATATTTTTTTTTTCAATACAGACTGTAAAATGAAAATTTTTAAAAACATATCCTTGAGTAGTAGGAATAGTTTTAAAGGAAGTGATTTGAGATTAGATTCCTTTCCCACTGATGTCTAGAATAAACTTTCATGATTATTTGCATAAAGAATTACTAGATTTCAAGAAGCATGACTTGAAAATCTCAGGAGCCAGAATCACTTTCTTTGCACCACTAAAACCTTGACATTTCTAGAGAACAGTATTGTTTACCCCTTTGCATATGAGCACATAGATGTATCACACTGATAGGGACTGCTGTCCATGAAATGAGTGGCACAGCTTAATGGCAACCACATTTATGACAGTCTTTTGGTTCTATCACCTTAAGACTTATTTTAGCAATTTTCAGCTTTTTCAAATGCATTTTTAGCTGTGATGTGGTTACAAATTACTTAGTTCAATACTTGTATGCAAAAGTGGAGTTCTCTTAATGGAATCCCAGCATCTCCTTGGTAACGTGACCAGCAACACCCACAAGTAGTCATGTGCTTTGGTCTGACAGTATGGGAAAACACATGCAGCTCTAACAGGACAAACACAGTGTGTTGCACACTACTTTACATGCTTCCTGCCACTGCGAGTCACCCTCAAGCACGACCATCTTATGTTCCATGATAATTGCAACAAGGTTTTGCAAATCAATTAAAATCCACATTGTCTCCTTGCTGTACACAAACAGCACAGAAATGCCATGTCATTTTTCTTTCCAGTGATTCAGCCCTTCGAGTTTCATTTTTGTCATCCTTTACCTCAATGTTCACATTGTCGCTGTCAAGCCAGGAAGCAGTAGTGACAGCCACATCTTGAATAGCCATCTTTCACTCTCCAATAATCTAGTTTGCAATGGGTATCTTTACCTACTATTCTTCTATTTTCCATCTCATGAGCTGCCATGAAATTGACATTTAAAACTAATTGTACGGTAAAATCCCATGGATTCCAGAAACTGTGTCCGAGATTTGTGGTGAGGCAGCAGGACTAGATTCCCCCCCTATATTAGTTTTCTGTCTGCTACATAACTGTGAATGAGTGCTAAAGGGGATTATTAGGCCCCAGTGGTGAGATAGAGTGCATATAACTAATCTGCATTGCTTATCTCAAGCAGACAGTGGTCTGTCAGGACCTGTCTACATGCCCTCCATGCTTGTCCCTTGCCTTTATTGTCTTGCTGCTGGTGGCTCTCCTCTGCTCTTATAAACAACCAATTACTGCCCCAAACAGATGTCTGTGGCTATGATCAAATAATTTAGTTGGAGTGAAGAGGCCTTAAACAGGTCAATTCCATTCAGTTAGACATGGTATCTGAGCGAAGGCGAAAGGAGGCACTGCAGGGTGACCTGAACCTGTGAGTTATTGAGACTAGGTAAACTTAGGACAGTGGATAATGAATCAGCTTTCACTAAGTTAACACTGTAAAAATACATAAAATGAAAGCTGAAGAATTATTTAAAGACTGGTTTTGCCACAGAAAATTGAATGGATGAGTTAACAGAAAAGTGAATTCCTTTATAAAGCACGACATTTCAGTTTATGCATTTGAATTAATAAAAGACACATGCCTCCCTGCAATTAGCTGTTAGTTTATAAACCTAAAAAGCTATACATAGAAACAGCAGAGCAGTCTGGTGGGATATTTTTAATTAATTCTGGTACTGATGGACTGTAATCTCCAGCAAGAAAATTTGACACATGTGGCTTTGACAAAGTATGATTTCCATTAAAATATTGTGCTAACTTCAGGGTTTATAGCTTGGTTGTTCAATAAATTTGTATTTGGCTATTGTCTTCCCCAGTCTGCAGGTGCAACAATGCGTATCAGGCAGATGCTCAGACATCAGAACAATTAATGTAGCTTTCAAAAAGAAAAAACAAAAATAGAACAGCTTTAAATCTTTTGTGCCTACGCAACCACCAACCACCCTACCTGTGATCATAAAAATACATAGTTACTTGATGGGTAGTTGTATTAAGCTATAACTATAAGCAAAAGCTATGACCAAGGCAGTGAGCAGGAGAAGCTTTTTGTTCTCTTCTCCCGATTCAAAAGTGAAACATCAAGATCCTCTATTCTGCAATGCTGTCATACAACCACCTAAGCATAATGAACCGATTTGCTATAAATTAATTTGGGATTGGGCCCCACCCATAAATCTCCATAGAAACAAGAAAAATTCCTTTGCGAGACTCAATTAACACCATTCACATTATGTCTAGCAAAGATATATAAATAGTCATATGCCAGGTAAGAATTAGCCTGCAAAAGAGGGTTGTAAATACTGGAGAAATCTGAGACAGCTTCACTTAATTTCCCAGAAATTTCTTAGAAAATTTCTCAGACCCCCCCCCCATCTAGGAGAGAGTGTCTGCCTAAAACAGCTTATGATCCTTAGGCTTTTGGTATGATTTTAACATACACCCCCCTACAGCAGCCAGTAGACAAGATAGCTAATGTATAAGGATAGGAGAGAGCATGCATAGAGGTGATGCAGGACCTTTCTGGACTTTCAACAGCTCTTTTATCTCAAAGTAGTAATGAGTTCCACAGGTTTTTCATACTTACTGAAAGTATTGCAGTAAAGGAAAGGTTTTCAGGAGAGCAGAAGTTGAAGCAGTAGCTGTAGGTGCCCCTTGCATGTGAGCTGAGGACAAAACCAGAAGCCAACAGGAGTGTGAGCTGTAAATCCAGAATATATGAAATGAAAGAGAGTGGCATACTTTGTATGTAGATGGAATAGACAGAGAGACAAAAAGATAGGGAAATGGGAGATAAGAGAAGGAGGGAGAAGAGGACAAAAGATGAACAGGTCTTTGGGACTGATCTGGAGGCACTGGAGAAACATTAATATGACTGTTTCCAAATTGAGGGCTGTTACAGACACTAAAGAAATCATTTAATGGGTCTTACTAAGAAAGAACTTAAAACAGATTTAAAACTTAGACAAGATGGGGAGTGCAGTTTAACAGTAAAGAGCTAAGTCATAGATGAAAAGAAGAACTTTACCTAAAGTCACAGCCCAAGTTACAGTTAATTATTTGTTAATCTTAGTGTAGCTGGAGCATAGCTCTAAGCTCCAGGTATCTGGAAAGGAAGACAAAACTGGAAGCTTCAGAACATGTGTGATACCAGTGCAAATTTCAAAAATAAAATAAAACAAAATAAAAACCAACACAACGGAGTGGCCAGGTAGCCTACCTTGTTTTGTATGTTGCTACAGCAACTCAGCTAGTGTTTACTGCGTGCCTGAAAAGGTTTGTCTAGAAAAACACTCCGATATATCCATACAAACAGCCAACACCCCAGCCCACACTGCCAGTTTCCATAAAATGAACCATGATCATTTGTGATATTTACATACAGTTTTACAGACTGTCAAGACATCCTGCATTTTGTACTTGCTTATCTCTATACATGTAAGACTTAATCTTTCCTTAGAAATCAATTTCTCCCAAATTACTAATTGCAGCTCCTTCTCCATCAGCTAATTCTGACCTCTCATTAAGAGACACCTCTTTCACAGTATCTGTGATCCAAAATAGTGTCATCATCCATCCTTTGTCCATGTTATCACATTGAAAACAAACTTATTTTTTCTATTTTTCTTCTTAGACACAGACTTTCTATATTGACAACTTCTGAAGTGTGGGTTGATTGCAGAAACAGAATAGTAACAAAATGGAATGGAACAAACAGGACAGAAATAGCACAAATCATGGCCCAATCATGGAAAATCTAAACAAGTATGTTCCTAGACCAAATTCTTGATGGAAAAATGAAGTACTAAATGTACAGTCTTCTGTCCTGGAATACAGTTAAAGATCTAAAATGCAATTTTTAAACCCATCTTAGTTTTTTATTCTTAGCTGCTCATCATCTTTCTAAATCCATTTGTGCTACTTCCTACCATCACTATCACCAGTGGCTCTTACCAGTCAGGAACAGACCATTTCAGTTAAATTCAGTTAAAAAGCGAGCATGGCGAAGGCAATCTGTTTGAGTTGATGTACTCCATTTTGAATAACTAGTCAAACTGTAAACTGATACTTTTTAAAAAAGGTGAAATATTACTACGGTATTCTGATGTCAACTATTTTAATCCACCTCATAAAAGCAAGCCACTGGGAAAGCTTCTGTACCCGGAGAGTTTTCCCACATCCTTAGGCAATGTTGCAGCTCTCAGCTCAGAAGCATGTCACCTGTAGCCTTCTGGCCAAATCTGTACCATCTTTGGACATTTAAGGAAGCATCAGCTGCAGAATGACCAACTTATTATTTAAACAATAAACTAACCTGCAACACATGCCCAGTGCTCTGCTGCATTAACCTTACCAGCTGAAACCTCTCTGCTTGAAATACTTAGGATCTCTATTTGTCACACGAGTAGTGAAACACAGATTTGGTGGCCCACAGGATGGCTCAAATAGCTAAAGGCACACGTGACATCTTCTGAAGTTCAAAAAGCTTCCACTGAGGCAGAACAAGAACCAGTAAAACCTTTCCCAATGCCATGATTCAAAGCAAAATAAAGAAAACCCTTAAGTGTGAAGTCAGTTGATGAGCTGTAGCACAATGAGTCACCTTCTGCCATGCCTTTTGCACAGAAGACTGCAAATGATGCTGACAGCTAAACTGCTTGTCCCTGGGCTCTCTTTAAAGCCCTCCCGCAGAGTCCTCAACAAGCACAGGGCTCCCACAGATCACAGCTAAATTACAGCGTTATTTCCATGAGTTGCAGCTCCATTATTTTTTCCATATGAATAACAACATGCATCTACACAATCCTTGGCCAAGGTGTTTGAAAGACTAATTCTATCCTGAACAATAGTTTGCAGCTTTGCTCACCTCCGTGTTAAAACACTGACTTTTACCCAGCCAGCCTCTGCATACACCCATCTGCTGGACTGCTCTTGGGTTGCTCAAGCACAGTTTTACAAGATCAATGCCAACAACAGTATATGTTAATTTTCCTTTAAGGCACAAGTGAGATGTGAGACACAGTTCACATAAAGCACTGTAATTTGGCTGTTTGGGGACTTCTAGCCAAAAGTATTAAGCATTTGTCAGGAAGTATTTAATCACAAGAATACGCATAGGGAAATAGTACATTCTCATGAGGCAACTCACATCAAGTCAAAGAGCAGAGACCAACCTGGAGGCACAGGCTGCAAAAAAACTAAAAGTAGCAAATAGCATAAACAGAACAAAATTATTTCTGCTCTCACCAACATGACCATAAACCTGGCTTGGGCTTAGTCCAGAAAGGGTAGGAAGAGATCCAAGGCAAGTAACACTCAATCTTCCCTGGAGGGTTTCCAGTTTAAAACTCAAGTAGGTGTACTCTCAAACCACATACTATTATAAACACTCATTGTACCACTGGGTACATGGTTTAGCCACTGTTTATGCTGAATAACTAATTAACTTCAGCTTCAGTTCAAAGGAAGTAGAAACCATTCAATGTGCATTTAGCAGTGATAAAAATCAATTTGAAAAGAAAAGATGTGGCCCCTGGTTTGGTTGGGATATTTCTGAAATATTAAACAATCCTTTACATGATATAAATAACAGGAGCGTAATTGAATTAATATTGACTAATAGTAATTGCTCCTTGTTCCTCAAGTCTGCCTTTTATTAGTGGGAGGAGTGGTGGAGGTTATTGCTTCTTAAAAAAAAAAAAAATCCCAAGGCCCTGAAGCACCTTTTCTGCCTTATTATTATTGTAATAATGAGGGCAACTGATTTGATCTCTCCTTACACAATACTGCAGCACAACGATGGCTAAATAAACAGCCAAAGTCCTTTTGTCCCTGTGGGCTGTTTCTTGGTAATTAAAATCAATAGGATCTTTCTCGGAGGATCTCTTTAACCTCATAGAGCTACACTGTTCCAAGCAGGCAATGTAAAACGAACAAATGAACTCGCAGTTCTTGTTAAGAAAAAAAAAAATTAAATACAAGCAACACATTATTTTATTAGGATAATATTGGTTTTGGACAGGGGTCATGGAAGAAGGTGTATTTAAACCTCTAATTTTTTTAAAAAAATCTCCTTTTCTTAAAAAAATAAAAATAAAAATACTCTGACAGCATCCTCTATTCCCAGAGGTCATGTGAGCTGAAATAGTCCATTGATCTTCCTTCTTTCAGAAAGGGAATAGGCAACAGAGGGAAAATAAACATCGTCCCCTTGAGACTACTCAGGACCTCTTTGCGTAAGGTGCTGAACATTTTAGGTTCAAGAGAAAAAGAAATGAAGGTCCCCAGTGTTTCATTGCTGCTGGTACCTGCAATTGCAGCCAAGGACAGTGCAGGCTACAGAGGCTCACATCCCTGGGCTATGCACTTAGCCAATGGTAGGTATCACTGGCACCACTCCCAGGGAGTTATGGAGGCAATGACGAGCATGTCTCATACAACAGCCAGGAATAAAATGATTTACACCACATCTCTCAGGAATCTTGAATCCTGAGCTGCTGATCAATGCCACATGAAGCAATTAGAACACGTGGCAGATGGCAAGAGAGGACCCTATCCTGGTCAATACAAGCAAGAACTTTTTGTCTTAGAAAATATAATATTGCTGAGCACTACTGTTTAATGGTTCTTTGAGACAAATCTGCTCAGTGATCCCTTACCCAGGCACATAGCAAAGTGAGCTGAGCTCCTGACTGACCCCGTGGCAGCCTCCCTCTGTCTCTTCCCAGGTGTCTTCATGACCCAAGGACTGCTCTGTAACCCATGATGTGAAATGAAAGTACTTGGGCAAATACTGGATCTAAGCCAACAGGCATTATCACTAGGAAACAGGAGGAGGGAACCCATACCCATTAGCTGCCTTCTAGTCCCAAGCACTGCCACCAGAAGCAACAAAAGTCCAAACACCTGTATGAGGAAGCAGCATTTAAAATGAGAGGGGGGTTTAGATGAAGGCAATTACACTTGGTTAGAGAGATGCTCAGGAATGGGTGGGGAGAGTCAGTCTTGTGCTCTGGTGGTTTTACAAGGTGTTGCTAAAGGTACAAAAGCAATATAGTAAGTGCTGCAACTGGGAAACCTAAGCTGTTCTCATGGGTACCTCTGCTCCAGGATCCAGTCTGACCTGTTGACAGCTGTCTATGGGATACAGCTTTCAGTGCTTTGACACAATGAAGGGAAAGTCCCTTTGTTCAGATTTTTAGCAATGTGGCTGTGAGGGCTTTGACCACCAAAATGTTCTGATTTGGCAAAGGTAAGACCTGAGGCATATGTTACACATGCCATCACATATTACATCTACCCTGTAGGCATTCCCAGGATTTGCCAACTATTACAGTATATAAAACTTGCTTCAAATTGCTCATAGATCTGGCAACCTTTCATCTTACAAACTGGATTTTTTTTCTTCTCAGGTTTGCATCTCTGATAAGTGTACTCTAGGGAGTTTCAACCAAATGGTTCCACTGTTTCTATGAAAAAAAGTTAGAAAACATTGTTTAATGCCTACCACATGCTGGAAAATCTCTCTGAACAGCAGTAACACCTTCAGGTGCTGGGCAGCAACTTGCTATTTGCAGGTGAGATGGTAAGAAGGAGCCATAACCATGTAAAACTGTCAAGTTAAGAGGTGTAAAATAAAAAAAAATAAAAAATCTGTGTTCACCTACAAAATCATACAATACCAGGTTGGACGGGACCTCAAGGATCATTTAGTCCAACCTTTTGAGGTAAACTATATATATATAATTTAAATGAAGTGGACCAGAACCCTGTCAAGCTGAGCCTTAAAACTGTCCAGTGTAGAAGAAACCACCACTTCCCTTGGGACACTATTCCAATGCCTAATTTTTCTCATGGTGAAAAATTTTCTTCTGGAGTCCAATCAGAATCACCCCAGGAGTAACTTGTACCCATTACCCCTTGTCTTTTCCATGTGACTCCTTGTAAAAAGGAGTCTCCATCTTCTTGGTAACCACCTTTTATGTACTGGTGCATGGTAATAAGGTCTCTCCTAAGCCTTCTCTTCTCAAGGCTGAACAAACCCAGTTTTCTCAGCCTTTCTTCATATGGCAGATCTTCTAGTCCTCTGATCACCCTTTTGACATTCACTTTTTTTTTTTTTTAAACAATCTGCTCAAAAAAGGCCTCTTTTCTGGTTTCTATGATTTTACTTATTCTTAGTTATGTGTATTATATTACAGTTTCATAAAATGTTTGGTTTACTCTGTGAAGCATTTTAGGGCACAGCCATGGAAAGATGCTTAAATGGTTTAAAATTCTTCCCCAACAGGTTTGTGTACTCCTGTTTTCACTATTCACACTGCTAAAGCTCCTGTGAATGGAGCACTTTTGTCAACTCAGCATTGAATTCTTCACCTTTTGGTTATGCAGGCATTGAAAGGAAACATTTTAAACACTTAAAAACCAAAACAATCAGATATAAAGGAAATTATGTAAAAGCTGATTAAAGATAATAGAGCTCTTGTGAATAAAATTACATCTCAACCTATAATTGTCTACAACATGCATGGAGTTAAGTGCTCAGAAAGCTGGTGCTTCTGGTTTCAGCTCAGGGAAACTCTCTTATTGCTATAATTTACCTAAGAGAGAAGATGAGTTGGATTCCAGCTCCTTTTCCATATAAAGGAATTAATTGATTGTGTTTATACTGTGCTGTGCTCAGTAGATGGTATTGATTCTATGGTTTGTGCTTCTGAGTTTGAACACATCAAACTCAGATGAGTGCAAACAGCTGGGGACTGGGTATGAGAAAACACCTAGGGGTTTTAGCCAAGTGGTGTAGAGCTTGGGTGGAATTTGTTTTGTTTTGGAGTGGTGGTGTGCTTTTTTAAATAAATAATCTGCTAATTAACTACTTAGAGTTAAAATATATGGATAAACTTTATTCTAGGTAATAGCTCTCATGTGGACCATGCTACTACTTCCAACTCATATACTCATTTACTGGAAAACGAGGGGAATATCATCACTCCAGCTGCCATCAGAGTGGGGTATTGGACAGAGGGCGAGATAAATTAGGAAGCAAGAATTATAGACCCTTTCCTAAGATATGAGTTTCTGGAGTTGTGTGGCTATTTCATACTCTAAGGCTTTAATTTCAGCCAGGACCCTCACACCCGAAGTCTGGACATCAGGCAGCTGTTATTACTGATCTTGGTTTATCTCTTTGTGTCTATTTGCATTATCTGAACTGGAGAAGAGTGTCAGTGTTAAACGTGAGTGGCAGCTTTGTATTATCTAGTCTGCAATTACAACAATTCCACCTCTTAAGATATTAATCAGTTGACTGCATATTTTAAATAAGCATTTTCTTGAGCTCTCTGGTAGCCATAAAGTCTGACCTTTATAAGGGCACTAAAGCAGTGCTCCAACAACCCTGGTGGTGTGACCCACCAAGAAACTAAACCCCAGCGTTCATCCCTAATAACTCATGATGCCACAAGCTCCACAATGACCATAATAAAACACAGACAGACAGTACAACCGTAACTCCCCATCTGGCACAGAAGCCAGGCTGAAAACTTTTGGCAGCAAACAATTTACTTCCCCCCTTTGGTACAACACTCATGCATCATTGACTCTAGCTCCTCTGTGCTCTGCCACTTATGAGTTATCTGGCTATTTCTAACTCATGAAAATAAATTGTTTACCTGCCTCCACACTGCATACACTGTGTCCATATAGATATTGAGATATGTTCAGGGTATTTTGCATCTTACGTGAGGAAGTCTCACACAGGGCTGGCAGTACCAGATAGAAAAGACAAGACATGCACCAAAAAAAAAAAAAAAAAAAAAAAGAAGGAGATATACTTTGCTGCAAACCTACAATTACTCCACAGAGAACAAGGCAGACTTAAGCTGCTACTGAGTCCAAACTCCCTACAATTTTGAATTAGCAGCAGCATTCTACACCCACTGCCAAAACAGGCAGAAGCCCATGTAAGGTGGGGCTTTAGACTTTGGAAGAGTTATTGCTGATTTACAGCAGTACAAGTGAGGAGCAAGTTCACTAAGCAGAATTACAGACACTACTCTGAGCCATCTCCAGATCTACCTGCCTCTATAACATTTTATGAATAATTTTATGAAGTGAACATTCTCCATTCCCTGTTCAACCCTGTCTTGGCGTATTTAAACAAGACTTCTCCCACATTACCAGTAAGGTGGCAAGACTTTAATTTTCAAACTGAATTTGAGCAGACAAGAAATTTCACCCAATGGAGCCTCTCTCCTTAAGCTGCCTTTCACAACCTCGCATGGTTTTTCAGACTTAATTGTCTATAGATTACTTTCCCACTCGAGAGGAGAAACTTGAATGCTCTCAGCCTGCAGAGCTGGTGCCTGCAAAAAGATGTCAGGATCGTTCACTGCAGCCCCTGGATTCAAGTTTAACTGCTAGTGGCTGCTTTTAGCACGTCAATGTGAATTACTTGACTGGTGAAACTAAGCAGCAATTAAACACCTCACCACTAAGAGGAAATGAGAAATTTACTGTTTGGTCTTCAGATAAGCTAGAGCCTCCTGTGAGCTACTGTTATCAAACCCCCGGGAGGACCGGTTAGAGTCAGAACAGGCTCAGTCTATGGCCAAAAGGGGAAATATTTCTAGTGAAACAGAAATCAATTTTTATCATTCTCCCCTTGTGCTTTTTCTTAAGTGCTGATAGCAAAGGCCATGAGAAAGGAAAGTTGTTGAGGTTTAACCGAGATTACACCTGGAAGCAACTGTGTTATACTGCTCAGTTTTAGTTAAGGACATAGGGGATGTGTAAGAAAGCCAGGCAAAGCCCTCTCCATTTCATCAGTCAGCTTAATATGGGATAAAGAAACAAGTGACATTCTGCTTGCACACACAGGGGAGACAGCAGGAGAGAAACAGCCTTCCTCAGAAGTATCAAAAATTCAAAAAGAAGCACATTTCTGTTCAAACAGACCTTGGGTTTATTCTTAAGAATCATTGCGTACTGATGTTGTAGAAGTCCTGTTGTTTAGAACAGAAGAGGTGCCCATATTGAAAGCTTGGCTATGTTACAGAGCATGCACCAAGCATCTGCTCTGCATAGATACAGCCACTCACAATGATTTTTGGAGCTGCCTGTGACCAAGTTCATGCTATTCTTTAAGAAAAAAAATTAGAGACTACTAAGAAAAAAATGTTTCTGCAATTTCCTGTTGGTCCTCTTCTATTTGTCTATCAATGTGTAGGATCTCAGTGAGGACACCAATATATTTCAGTAAGTGTCAACTACCATTTGATATTATCTCACTTTCTCCTTGCTCCTTCCCAGGTTGTTCCTCTCACTGCTTTTCATCCAAATTCTGCTAATCTCAACATAATTCCAGCCAGGCTGCACACAGGGAAAAGAAGAAAGGACACCCAGGGGAAAATTGGTGTCAACTTGTACACCACTGAATATCCCATGTCCTAGTGACACGGTTCTATTTCATTGACCTTGGTCTTGAATTAGCTGTTATCAAAAGTGTGGTCTTCCAAAGTGTCCTCTCTCCAGACCTTTTTTTTTTTTTTTTTTTTTTTTTGACAGATTTTTTTTTTTTTTCCCATGGACTGCTGTTGACAAACTGTGCCTCTCCTTCAATTCCCAAAAGAACAACCTTTAATAGCCATTATGGTCCAGTGCTGTCTGATCATAGCACTCTTTCTTTCCATAGTGATCCCATCAATCCTCTTGGGCAAGGTCACTTGGGCACATACTGTCCAGGCTAGGAATGGTTAATGAAAACCTGACTTATGTGCTGCTGCCTTGTCCTGGGTGGTTCACATCTGTCCAGTCCACCAGCACTTACCTGACACCTGGACAAACAGGAGTAACTGGGAGGTACTGAAATCACACATCTATAACGGAATAATAGATAAGTCATAAGTGTTGAGAATGTAATTTGTGATGTTTCTCCATCTGCCACTCACATATTCAGTCTTTCTATATATTTTATGGTATTTCAAAGGCTTTTTGTCAGACAAAAAAAATAATTAGTCAATAGGTATTCCTCACAGTCACTTGGGATGTTCTTAAAGGTTTTTTCCAAATTAAATGATTCTATGGGTCTCTTCTACAACACTAAACTAGCAAAATCAGTGCCAAACACATACAAAACAGCGCTTTGTGACAACTTATGTATTTATTATCTTGAACAAAGTACCTGGAAAAAGGTAGATACTATTTCAAGCTGCATAGGAAGATTCTTTCCAAGAGAGGATTCCACAGTCAAGATGGTAGGTCTGGTAACCAAGAGACTAATGGTGTAGCTTCACATGACACATGCACTGATCCAAAAGAGCTGTCCAACAGTTGGGATCTAGAGATCATGATTTTGTAGGTTTTGATTCAACCGGATAACCAGACTAAAATGAGGATTTGTTTGTCACTGGGGTTTTTTTTTGCTTGGCTTGTTTGGGCTTGGTTTTTTGGGGGTTTGTTTTTTGTTTTGTTTGTTTCTTCTTGTTGTGCATTTTTTGGCTTTGCTTTTTTTTTGATTGGTTGGTTTTGGTTTTTTTTTCTTTCTTCCCTTTTTCCTTCAGATCAAACAGCTGCAGGGCAAATGACAAGACAATATGGCTGGAGATAGCAAAAAGCAGCAGCTCACAGTGCACTCAGGTTTAGCTGTCTTGTGAGACCAGTCTCCCTTTGGGTCCTAAGCCTGTCATGAGTGGTAACAGGGCACTTGAACTTCCCACCTGCCACGTGCAGCTATGCAATTACAACCTGTTTGATTTGTGAACAGAACCACAGGGAATCTAACACTCAGCTCCCCATACGCAAAAAGGAGAAATACTCTTTTTCCCATTCTTTGCACAATTTAACAATTAAACTGGAAGCTCTTCAGGACTTTAACAGCTCCTAAATTGGGTTTGTACAGTGATTGGCACAAGAGGACCTCATTTTATTTGCTCATATCAATATAAAACAACGCCTGGAGCCATCTTAAAAAGCTAACTTTACTACTGAAAACCAGGGCTGCACTGAAGAAATGGGCCATGACAGCTAATGCATTTCTGGGTAGTTTTGAACCAATTCTGCATGGAATTGTAAATTCCAAGTCTGACAGTCCAAAAATATGATAGATTGCTCTGCATTTATTAAGGAGTTTACATTCTTTCATGTTTTTTAGGCAACTGACTTGACTGTGACAAGAAAGCGAGCAATTTTAAGAAAATTGCCCAAGCATCCAAATTCTTCACTAAGTACATTCTTAATTTTCATGCACTTTAACATCAGTTCTTTGGTGTTACACAAGCTGTGCAGCAAACAGAAAGAAACCAGAAAATAGGAATTACCACAGCCTACCTGCGAGATCTGCAACATGAATGCTACCATGCAAGATAGTGACAACCTGTCTGAATTGCCAGTATCCATTTCCCTCTACTTTAGGGACTTTGGGAATCTGAACTATTTTAGGATAAGATAATTCACATCCTACAAGTCCCTTTTTTCTCCCCACTAACTGAAAAGGAAGCCAAGGGTGACAAGACCAGATACCTCCATCTCTTCCTGAACAGAAGAATTCTATTCCACATATTCAACTACAGCAGCCTGAATTTTAAATTTCACACAGAAAATATCCCCAGCCTGGTGTCTTCAAACAATAAGTAGCTATAAATTACACCAGGTAGCCCAAAAAAGACAGCCAGCCATGAAGCAAAGGCCACCCTCCCTCTACCAATAACAGGGCTGACCTTTTCCATAACAAGATATAATGTACCATCAATGTTCAGCATCTTAAAGTAGTTTCTGAGCTTCAGAAATAGAACATCCAGGTCCTGGGCCCAATCTCTAGAAAACCTCAAAGTCCTGGATTTCTATTCACCAAGTGCTCAGCACTTCACAGGATCAGTGACAGCAGTGACTTTTCCAACGCTGCAAGAGTCCATCATTTTTTTTTTCCTCCATTGAAGGCATTGAGTACTTGTTCCTGTAGAACTACCTGGAATACATAGGTCCAAATTCTGTCAGAATTCCTGACCTTCAACACTGAAAGTCATTTGTACCTTTGCAATGAAAAATTAGTTTGAAGGCCAAAAACATCAACATTGATGAAAAACAAATTCTGCATCTAAGTGTATTTCTCTGGGTCTTTTTTTTAAAAAAAAAAAAAAAAAAAAAGAGAGGAAAAAAAAGAGAGGTTTATGTCCCATAAGCACTGCTTTGGCCTCACTATCACTGACCTCATCTATCTCTCCGCTGCTTGGTAAGCACAGACCACACGTTCTACATGGGAAAATCCACCTTTTGCATATACTACTGGTAACTCATTTGTGCATGGGGGAGGGCAGACACCACAGAAAAGTGACCATTTGGCTACAAACGGTATTTTGCATTCTGGTAGCAGACTATTTTGGTGACCCAGTCCAGAAACAGCTCCACATGTGCTTTACTGCAACCCATTAACACCATACCGTTATTTTGTCATCCTAAGGCATTCATGGAATTCAGGACTATGGTTTCATCCGGAGTATCTCAGAGGAAGTCACAAACACACCACTGCTGCATTTCTAAAACTTTTTAGAGAGAACTTCTATGACTGCCAAACCTTTAGAATACAGATTAAATCGGTGAGGGCTTTCTCTTCCTCCTCCCAAGTCCTCATTTGCTTTTTTAGCCCTTCTTTCTATCCTCTGTTTAGCATCTCACCACCACACCACCCCCCACCCCCCCCCCCCCCAAAAAAAAACCGAATTTATTTTTTTAAATTTGCAACCACTCTCCCATTTTTACACAAAGAGGAAACGTTTGGAGCGTGTTGTCCCCCCTGG
>JANHFX010000789.1:0-12297 GCA_027560015.1 Chloroceryle amazona | reverse complement strand
CGGCATGCGCTGTTTCAGTACACGAGAGGCACGGAGAGAGGGAGTTTCAGCAAGAGAATTCCTGGCTAACACATACCAGAAAATAAAAGAAATGTTACTTCATCTTCATTCAAGAAACTGAAATTAGCCCCAAAGTGGCCTTTGAGCAGTACCAAATCTGCGCAATCACACACTTTGTCAAGTTTATAAGGAAACTGGACAGTTCATCAATTTAGAATTTATATTACAGCTTTGCTTTTCCAGTGGAGAATATGGCAGTCAAAATATGTCAAGAGAGATGGCAGTCAGCTGAAGTATTTTGAATTAGCCAGCAAAGTGCTGCTATAGATACACACACCAGTCAGTGTTCTGAGGCTAGCACAGATCATCCTGAAGAGCTGGCTGGAGATAATGAAGTGGGGTGGTCTCTCTCCATAGGGCTTACCAATGCTATTGTTCATCAAGTGATCAAAGATGTCAAAATTCAATACCTACAAGACCCATGCTCTTATGTGCACATCCCATCAGCAGCACAATTACACTTGAAGTCCGGGAACTTTGTTGGTAGTTCCCTAGAACATCCCGTGAGAAGCAATGGAGCAGCACAGTGCTGTGCCAGAATTCTACTGACCTGCTGCTCCATTAAACTACTTCCCAAGTCTCAACATCCTGGCTGCTCAAAGACCAGTTCCAAGATCATATTCTTATCAAAAGAAAGTAATCATGGAATACACTACTTATTCAGCCAGTGATTAGTTGTCAGCCTTAACACATAGATGGCACTTTTCACATGGGTAACTTCCAAAACTGTGTAAAATACTATCATAGTAAATTCCCAATGGCTTTCAAAACCAAAAATCATTGCCCTTGAGAAGCATAAACATCTTGTTCAGTGTTCCACACTGCTGATGTTATGTTTGATAACACTTTTCTTTCTCCCAAACTCACTAATGAATATCCAGAATATGCAATCTAATTTACACTAGCAAATGCTAAACATGACACACACCTACTCACTGAAACATTTCTTCATGACTTGGTGCTCAGAAACGAATAACGCTGTTTGCGGTCCTTCTCCTCCAAGCCTAGTGTTAAAATGAAAGTAATCCTTCTCAGTCCAGGCTCCCAGTACAATGGAATAAGCTTTCAGATGTCCCAGAATCTTGGCTGGCTGAAGCTGAACAAAGTATGATGATCAAATGGCATTTAATTCAATATTCACCACTATAAGTGGCTCTTTTGAAAGGTTCTCCAGTAATAATTTTAAGCATTGCACAAATTATTAATAATGATGGATAACAATGAAAAAGTCAGTTAAGATCCCACTTACACCTACAGCCATTTTCTCTTGTTCACACACCGTACCCATAGGACTGGCAGGTGAACTTCACCATCCAGATCAAAAGAACTGCCATCCAGTAGCCCAGCACAGCTTGTGGACCAAGTGCACAGCCACCATTCCAACTGAGCCAAGCTCCGGCGTTCCTGCATACAGGTTCTCTCCTTTTCTAACTGTCCCATTACTTCACTCCTTGCAAACCAGCACAGGACATAGAACGGATTTAAAAATCCTTGCTAATCAAACCTCAGTCCACCTCCACATCTTGAGTCACAAGTAACAGAGAAAGCCTTCACTCTATGCAGCATAACTGTTTGATGAAAATAGCAATAATTAAAAATCAATAGCAATATTCTGTTTATTTACACATGTATTGCTACAAGTAGACAACTGTAAAGAAAGCTCAGCCTACCTTTGGCAACAGTTTAAACAAACACCTTCAGATGACTTATGTCGTCCAAAGGACAAAAGATCATATAGAATTAAATTAAGAACAATTAATTAGGTAGCAGCCTAACAAGCAGTAGCAGCTAACTAACAAACAAGTAGCAGCCACAAGCAACATTTCTTAAATATGCATTTAAAAAAGTCACAGTATTAATTTAAAGGATCAAATTCATTAGCATCCACGAATGGTAGAGACTAGTCATGTAACAAAGCACACATACAGATGAGGTAATAGGAAAACTACTGATCTGAAACATGCAGCCAGTCGAGTCATTTGAGCATGACTCACATGAAATCAGACGCCATAAGAAGTGAACCTCCTATTTTAACCACATCAGAGAGGAATGTACTTTTGATAGATCAATTATATAGTTTTTGCTATAAAAAGTTACTGAAGCAGATTCAGCTGGCTTCAAACATGAGAGCTACTGAGTTAAATTTATTAGACCAACATGTTGAAAACGAGGCATGGTTTTCTAAATGAATGGCCTGTTTAACATCCACTTGCAATACTAAATTAGAGTTGGAGATGAACACGCAAACACATGACAGTCTCTCTTCTAATTGTAAATGCAACAGACTTTAATAAGTAAGTTGCACAGACATTATCTTTGATTTTTAATACAGAACATTCTCCTCTTCAATATACATTTCAGACATTAAAGTGAGGAACATGAAAAGCAAATATAAGCTTAAAATTTGGCCCCTCACTTGTAACAATGGAGATTGGAGGGTGGCGGCTGTAGGGCAAAATTGCCAGAATAGCAGCATGCACTGAGTAACTCGATTCTTCATAAAGAAGAAAAAAAAAACCCAGAGCAACTAAGGTGTTCTAGGCTAAAGCATATTTATATAATTGCAACAGTACATCAAACTATGGGAGGTGAGTGGGAAAAGACAGATCAGCAACATGCATAATTTGACCACGTACACACATATACAAGTGTTTGCCCCACATTACCAGACATCCAACCCAGAGGGACAATCATAGAATCGTAGAATACTAGGTTGGAAGGGACCTCGAGCATCCCCTAGTCCAATGTTTCTTGGCAAAAGCACAGCCTAGATAAGATGGCCCAGCACCCTGTCCAGTCAAATCTTAAAACTGTGCAGTGTTCGGGAATCTACTGCTTTCCTGAGAAGATCATTCCACTGTTCTCATTGTGAAAAAGTTTCCTCTCTTTCAAAACCTTACGAAGTTCAAGGTAAATCAAATCAATACTGTATGTGTTAATAGTCCACGGTATATTGCATTAAAGCTGTTCTTACACTTTTAACCAAACTTTCATCGTATAAACTAAAATTTGATAATGTCCATCTTGGTTTTATACAAATATTAATGGAAGGGTCAGGATGAAGAAAACAGGTGAGCAGATAATTAGTGCATTTAGGAAAAATACAAGGAAGGACATATGAAAGAGACCAAGGACCAATGTGAAAAAAACTCAGAGATGGGGACTAGTCTGCCCGAGAGCCACCAGTAGACACTGCAGGGTAGACAAGAGATAGGTTGGGGAAAAGTGGAACAGAATTGAGAAGTCTAATATCTAAAGACTGGGATAAAGTGAGAAAAACTAATAAAGAGTTAGGAAGGGGTAAAAAAGTAGAAGAGATAGGCCACACAGATGCAGCAGGACTGAAGTGAGGGCGGGGGGAACCAGAAGTTTAATCTAGATGTGCAAGTACTTTTGCATATCTGAGTTGCACTTATGCTCTGTTCATCCCCTGGGAACACAGCAGGTACAAATCTGTGCCCAGACAATGCCAGTTTGTGCTGGCTTTCTATCCAGTTAAGATGCACTCAAAGTACTGCTAGTAAGTGTATACATAAACATCTGAGTTTCTGTAGCTGGACTACTCCAAAACATCCAGCTTGCTCAATCAAGACCTTCTGAATAACCTCCACAAGCATGCGGGAATGAATTACCTCAGTTATAATTAAGAAGCCATTTGTCACCATTTTTCAAGTACTTGACATACGGAACCTAATACTTCCTTTATGAACAACATTTATTTGACAGCTTGACTTTAATTTTTTTTTGTCCTGTTACTGCTTGACCATATTTGTAAAGCACTTCCCTTCAGATTTAAGGAAAGGCTATGAAAGCCACCTACCTATAAAAACTGGAGAAACACCTCTAGCTCTTCACAAAATAAAATATTCTGTCTCCCTCTACTGGCTTGGCATTAAATCAAATCAGGAGGAGAAAAAGAAAGACCAGAAAGCTAATGATTGTTGTTTTCTTAGAAGATTCTGTACAGAAGTCAATGATGAAATAGCAGATGAATAATAATTATCTTTAATTGCAGTTACTAAACAAGTATTACAACAGAGAATACTTTTGAGAGTCTTTCTGAACACAGCACAAGACGTATTTAATAGCACCACAGCTACATAGCACCAAGTTAGACCTCTTGGTGAAATTTTCTAAAAAAATATTTCTTTGTTGAAAATACAAGAGAATATTAATGTACTTTCTGCTAATATAACTTCATCTTATTTTATGATGAATCAGATTTATGCATTCCTGCTTCCTTCCAGACAGAATTACAGTTGAGCTGGATTATTTTACATATAAATTTAATTATTTTATTTTTTTTTTTAATTAAAATAACAGGCAATCAAAATTTGTCATTGAAGCACTTCTCGTTTGGAATTTGATCAGTCAAAATATACTCAGTAATATAAATGATCTGTTACTATAAAAAATCCAGGAATAAGAATGAGATTTCTTTTGCTTATTCTTTAGATGATAGCTGCAAAACCTTGATTTATTTCTCTACCGAATTCTGCTTTTCTCAAATGATATAATTAAGCACATAGAAAGCAGAGCACTGTAAGATGGACTTGAGATATTTCAAAATGCTACAGAACAAACTTGTATCTTCTTACTCCAGGTAAGTCAAAATCACAAGAGTAAGAGAAATGTGTGCCTAGAAGCCACGTTTGTCATCAGGTCATCACTATGATTTCTCTTTTATCGCTTTTCTTCACTGGAGTACTTTATTTACCTTTTGGGTTGAAAAATTATTATTAAAATTAAACCGGTCAGTCATGTATCTTACTGTACTGCTTCTAGCATGTACCCAACAGAACAATTTATCCCCTCTCAGAGCCATAGCCATTCATGCTTCTGACCAAAATGCATTTCACTCAGCAGTGAATTTTGGTCTCTAAGTAATACCTATTTGTATGCAAAACATACATCATCTACAGGGACAAATGTCAACGACAAAATGAGAAAAAACAGTAAGTTATGAAGTCATCCCTGGTACCTGTTTGCTCTTCCACAGTTACTCTATCCACTCAAAGAGTTTAAATGCTGCAGGAGCTGTGCTGGGTATTTGTGCTCCTGAAGCACATGTAAGCCAGAGATGGGCTTCCAAAGCTGCCAGAGAACTGTGCCTCTTCTGGCACTGAGCAGATACCAAGAATGAGACAGCACACATCTAAGAGACCAGCATACAGCTCCCTGTGTGGTCTGCAAAACTTGCAGGTGCTAAACTTTCAGATACTGAACAAACAGTTTTAAGCATACAGTTTTTTAAACAGTACCCGTTCTTTGCTCTGTAGAAGCAGACTAAAGCGTGATAGGCATTTCACTAGAAAATAAAGGATCAAATTTATCAGCACTGTAGTTTCCTAACTGAAGTTATCACTAAGGTTTAATTAGTCATGCACTATTTAAAAAGGGTCTGACAAAATCAGAATTAAGCATTAAGACAGAATTTCCATTTTTTTCTGAAATGGTGTTTATTTGTAATTGGTCTGTTCAGATTGCTTAAAGGCAGCATTCAAACATCTGAATGTGATCTTAAGGTTAATTTAAAACTAGAGTTCTACCTCTACACAGAGATTTCACTGTATGTGGGGAAAAAAAAATCCCAGTACAACAACAGTAAAAACATACCGTGAAACTTTATATAGATCAGTTGAAGAATCATATTTTTAAATGTTAGTATTAATGATAATAAAACTTCCAAGAAATTTTAAATCATCTCTAAAAACATACTTCTAAAGGAAAAATATTTTAATGCCTTTGCCATACTTGATAAAATTTTAGTACTACAGGATATCATAATGTTAATGCTGTACATGAAAGCACACTGCAAAGCCTTATGGCACATGACATTATATTTCAAGCATATAGTTTTATCAGAAAAAATGGAACAAGAAAAAACTTCTACAAATTAATACTAGTGTTTTGAATACATAAAAATGAGAAGGTACTATAGAGAAAATCTAGTTTCCAAGGGCTTTAGTGAATGACAAAAGTCTCTCACATTTTGGGGTGGAAGGGGACGTGTGCATTTTTCAATGTTCCACCACAGTAACTCTTCTTTTTTAAAGTTAAAAGAGAAGAAAATAGGTCTTTCCACTGCTAGCATAATGGTTTCGCTGAGACTGTAGTACTTCACTACAGACTCAGCAGATGTACTTCTCAAGCTACTCTAAGCAATCACCTTCCTTGTGCACCCATTGCTACCACCCTCTGCAGAAACTGGAAACAGGGAATTGTTACAGAAAAGAAAAAAGGAATTATCTTACCAGATTGCCTCACCAATTTGATTCCTTATGTCCCACACAGGGGTTCCTACCACTACACAAGAGTACGAAGGCAAGAATAAATGATTGGAGGGAAGAAGACCAGTTGTGCCTGCCTTTGGACAGCTGTTGATCAAATATTGCCTCAAAGGCATGATTACCAGGAAACATAAAGTTGTACATCCTACAGCAAACGCTTATTCTCTGTATAGGGCTAGTACACTTACACTGAGCAATAAAAACATGGTCTCAATCTATTCCAAAGCAACTGAAGTTATCAGGACTTATGCAACAAATTCTAGTGGCTTTGGATTAGATCTTAAACATGAAATAACTGACTTTTTTGGTGCCCTGGTATACATATATCTAGATTTTCAGAAATCTAAGCTAAAAGTTAACACTAGGTGAATATACTATATTAATAATAAAAATATCTCACTTAAAGACATGTTAATATACAAACCTACACATAATCTTCAAAAATCTGCATGCAGATGCATGGATATTAAGACAATAAACTGCATTACCGTAGAACTTCAGCTATCTCAGTTGTTACTAGCACATTTCAAACATAATGCCCCATTAATTTAAGTGTAAATAGTACCTGAAATTTGTAAAAACACACTCCTATTTCAGATGAAATCCCATATCCCTTTCAGTCAGTAGTTTTTTTACCTAACAACTGAGGTCAGGATGCTCAGACCTTCAGAATTTATAGTCAAATCCTCTAAATACTTAGACACATGCAAAATTCCAGTAGTCTCATTTAAAAGGAGACTACAGTATATGCTTAAGTGTTAATGGCACTGAGGACTCATTTATCAAGCTGCTGTTGAGAAAGAAAAGGAGGATGTGAGAAGAAATATGCCTACGCAGTGCATGACAGCCAAGAACTTTCATGCTAGGTTTAAGTAAAACAAAGGAACACTTTTAAATGCTTAAATATTAAGTTTCACAGCAATAGACAAACCCTTAACTAAGCTACATTAGCACATGCCACTACAGTAAGATTCTTTTAATACTTTTTTACATGCACCTCAAGGCTCCAATAGGCATTTTTGTGAAAAGACCATGCTTTATTTACTGTACCTGAACATTTCTGTACCTGTCACGCTGCATGTTAATGAAAAAATGAGACAAGGAACATTAGATTATTTTATTTTCACATGTCTTTTCTTAAAGGTATAATTTATATTTACTTTTACATATGACATTACATGCAATTTCACTTCAGCAGAACTAGCAAAAGCACTTCAGCCTATCTTTAGATGACAACTTTGCCAAGTCAAATAAAAATGTTTCACTGTGCTGGAAAAAAAGGCTACTAAACACAATTAAAGAGCAACTTTTCTTTCAAATGCACCCTCTCTGAAACCCCAACAATACAGGTGCTGGTGAAGAGGTCTGAGGGAAGCAGGTTTGGTTTTAGTAATACTCCTCATCTTGAATCACCTCAATAGAAAAGAGTCATGCACAACTGACAATGTCCTGGGAAGACAATTGCATATGCTATCTATAGTTTCCAGTGAGAATTTCCACTTCCATCTCCCTCACAACCATGTGAAAGCACACAGTTAAACACAGCATGCACAATGGAAAACTCAGCTTAGCCTTTCTGTGAATTAAAGCTGAAATACCTGGGAAAACAACCTGCAGTAAGGGTGCCACAGCAACTGAGCTAGCTGAACTTTGCCTGTTCCCAGGTGCCACTGACATCACTAGAAGCCAGTCACACATAAGGAATAGCATTGTCTGGTCTCTTTACATTAAGTGCAAGGGCTTAATTGAAATACTGCCTGCATTAATGAAATAAACTACATACACACACAGAAAGTACTTACATCGTTTCTGGGAAACCGCCTGTAAGCAAGCTGTGACAATATCGCAGTTCTTCTGGACTTTATGCACAAGCCTGTCTTTCTGCTTCAGAAGACGAAGCAACTTTGCTGACTGAACAGAAATTCTGTAATTCAGTTCTCTCTTGATGGTCGTTAATTCACTGACATCTGCAAATAAGCAGAAAAAATAACTTCAGTACAGGTCAAAACACAAAGAACTTACTGTAGTTGACATGCAAAGGGACTTGCCCCATGGTCATTTACATATACAAACTTTCTATTAATTACAAGTCCTATTGACTGGGATAATTCCCAATTATAAACATTTTCAGCATCTGAGCCAGTCTTTAATTTTCTTTTAAACTAAAGCACTTCAGCTTATTGCAGAGCGTACGAATCTCAATAATTATACTGTTACAAACAGGAAACATCATGACAGATGTAGCCATCTATCGATACAGATGTACCTATACATATAGGTATGCATATATCTATATGTATACCTACAGTAGTGCAACCAGGGGTAAATTTTAAATACAGTACCTTCCAGAAGCTGCCTGTGGAAAATGTGCATGGGGAATAAGCAAATGGTAACACACAAAGTCACATGTTCAAGAAGATTCCTGCAAAGCTAGAAATGCAACTCCAGAAATGCTCTAAGTGGGAAACTCCTTCCACTAAGATGCAAATTAGGTGGCTTCAGGCATGGCCTCAGCTATTTCCACTGGTCAGTCACAGTCCCACCAGATTCCCCTTAGTTCACCAAAATGCCTCAGCTTACTTGTAATGTTCCTGTTGTCCCTGTGTGGTGAGCTTTTGGCCCAGGAGAAAAGGGAGTTGTTGGGGAGATGTCTTAAGTCCATTCATTTTTTTTAAGTCCTCTGCTCTCCTCTCAGAGGCACACCCCACCAGTGAAAGCTTGGGTCCTGCCTATCACATAGTGACCTCTTCAGATCTTCCCTGCAATGTATACTACGACTACCCAGTATTGTCTGGTACTACTTGCCACCAGCACCTAAACAGCTGTCTGTTCCCTGTGGCTAAATTATCAAATCCTACCACTTGCATTCCAGCTCTACTGCCCTAATGCTGCAAGAGAAATTAATTAAAAAAAATAAAATAAAAATCCTTACTTTGGTAACCTGATCCAATGAGAAAAATATTCATGCACCCGGGAAAAGCTACTACTATTGGGATGGGAAACAGCTCAGTTCATACAGCAAAACTTTCTCAGTAATTTTGAAGAAAGGACAAATTAGGCTGAAATGACAATCAGTCAATCACAGGATAGTGAAGAGCAAGATATGACTGCAAGTGAGGGAAGCCACTGGTAAAACAGTTGTGTTTTATACACAATACCCTGTTTCAGCACATGCTGCTCAGCTAAAACTCCCAATCACTTCAATCAAGCAATGTGATTTAAACCCACATGGATGGATTTTGAGAGAAGGAAAAAAAAAAAACAAACCAACCCAAGTTGTATTCCTACTGACTTGTGCAGTCACCACAAGAATAGTGAGACAAATGGACAAATGTTACTCTTTCCCACCTAACCATCCATGTGAAAAGAAACAACTTTGCAGCAAAATTATTGAGCTTAAATTCTACTAAATATATTCCCAAACAATCACATTTCTTGAGTCTCAGGTTGCCACAGGACACACAGAAGAACTTGAGTTACATCCTGCAACATCAGATGGCATATCTTCTCATTAGAAGCCAAACACAGAAGCAGAAAGCTGTTTGCACAAGTCTGAAAAACAGGCACTCTTATTCACCTTCTGCTCTTTTTCCTTGTCAAAAACAAGAATGATTTCACATCAGGAGACAAGAGGCCTTTGTACAGCCCTCCTTATCAGGTCAACCTCGAGTTGAAAGTCTTGTTCTTTCACAAACATGCAGTGTTGTGGCTACTTCTCTTTCATTAGAATTCTTTGTTATTTTAATTTAGATTTTGGTTAGCTGACTATTGCATTTACATTTTTTTTATTACACTTTTTTTTTCCCCCTGGAAGACATGCTTACTTGCAAATAAGCTTTATAATTGTCAGGTTTAGTTTAAGTCCACTAGAACTATAAGTACCTGAAAAAAAAAACAGCTACCTCCTATGACACATAGCATCTCTTCTGGCTTAAGAAAAAAGGACTTAGAGGAAAAAAAAAAAAAAGTCATTGATTCATTACTTTAAGTGAAAAGCACAGAATTTAGAGAAGCACAAAAGCTTATGCAATCTGTCACAGAAGCTCTAGCAGCAGGTGACCCCATTTTTGCTCCTGCAACACCTAAAACAAAGGAGGGAAGAGCACACGAGACCTCGGTCTGAAGGAGCCATCTGCTTACTGTACAGGCAAAGCTTCTGGGAGAGATGGCCATGCATACAGGCTGTGATAACAAATGGAAGAGGATATATATACACACATGTACACGTTCATGTAGGTGTGCATAGGTACGGAGAGAGGGAATTGCAACTTTTAAGAGAAGCTCCCTTGCAAGCAGAGGAAGAAAGCGAGGGAAGGGTGGCAGCACCCGGTTCAGGCTGAGCCGTGGCAGCGGGCAGGCGCAGCCCCCCTGGCTTCAGGCCGGAGCGGCGGGCCAGGGCAGAGGAGGGCAGGGCAGAGGAGGGCAGGGCAGGGCAGAACAGAGCAGGCTGTACCTTTCAGACGCAGGTACTTGACCTGGCTCGGCCGCTGCTGCAGCTCCCGGAGGACGCGGGAGCGGGCACTGCCCGAAGGGGCGGCCGCCTCGGCAGCACTGTAAAGCTCAGTGAGCAGCCCGCTCACGAGCGAGGAGGTGCGACTGGACCGGCCGCTGCGAGGACCCTCCTCATCCTCATCCTCCTCATCCTCCTCGGCCAGGCTGTCGGCGCTGCTGCCCGTCCTGCCGCCCAGGCCGGGCTCCCCCGCTTCCATCTTCCGCAGCCGCCCGGCAGCGCCGAGTTCCGGGCTCGGCCCGTTCCACAGCGACGCCCAAGGGGGTGGGCGGGCAGGGGAAGGGGAAAGGGAAGGGGAAGGGAGAGCCCAGGCCGACGGGACGCTCTCCCACAGGCAGCAGTACCGCACCCGGCTCCACTCCCTCCCCACGCACCGCGCGGCGTGGTAGAGACCGGCGGGGGGCGGGGAGGTGGGGACACACACGACGTTGCACCTGCTGAGGGGCGGGGAGAGCGGCCTCGCCTCGTCTCACCTCACCTCACGGCGGGAACGTCCAGGACTGGTCTCTGGCGAGGCGCGGCTGCTGCAAAGGTCACTCCCGTCCTGCCAGCTGCCCCACGCCCGCTCTCTCGCCGGTGCGTGGGGCAGCTCCGAGTGGCCGCCCGGTTCTGTTCCTCGGAGGAAAGCCGAGGCAAGCTCCTGAGGAAACGTAGGGCATAACTTCAGTGGTGCAGCCGTGAGGCTGTAATGAACGCTGCTGTAAGTCACCGTAGGACACCGTAAAAATCAGAGTTAATGGCAAGGTCTGTTCGGCCACCAGGGCCGGGTGCACCTGTGGTTTGTCTGGGGGAGCTGTCGCTACCGCACCGTGTGACGCCCGGGGCCTGCGCGCAGTGCTGAGTAACGCTGCTGCTGCAGCAGCCTCTTCCGCCAGACCTGCCCTCCGCGCACCGCCTCCCTACAGGACACCCCTTCACACCGACGGGCCGCGGCCACTGAGTCCGACCGGCCATGGCCACCGAGACCGACTGACCATCGCCACCCGCTCCTGGGCTGTAGTTGTGGCTGTCTGAAATACCCAGCGCTCCCCGTGTCCCCACCGTGCTCCTTGCCCGTTCCTGCCTTCCGATTTTCCTCAAAAGTGGTATTTTCTTTTAAGCCGAGAATTGAATTGTCCGGGACACCCGCCGGCCATGGCACGGCACAGGGGCCGGACGTACGCAGCCGCACCGGCGGGGCCAACTTTCCAGCCCCGGCTAATGAACGTCAGGAATTCGGTGCAAAACGGGGTATTTCGTCATTAGAAGGAACCCTCTCGGAATCATCTCGGAACAAAGCGCTATGCTGCCGCCGTCGCAGGTGCCGGTGGCAGCGGACGGCTCGCACAGGCAGCCCGGGGCGGTGTGAGGGGGGTACGGCGGCAGCGGACGGAGCAGGCGAGACCCGAGCCCCAGAGACCGCCCGCAGCTCCCGCCCCCCGTGACAACGGCTGCCCC
>JANHFX010000787.1:0-25292 GCA_027560015.1 Chloroceryle amazona | reverse complement strand
AAAGTGCTGTCAATTAGAAGTACTGAACTGAAAAGTAAAATCACTGAACAGAATTAGTCCTGTTTTCACCCAAACCAGGACAGATACTAAAGACAAAGTTTTCAGTCTAATTATAGTATAGGAAGCAGCAGGTGTGTGCACCAAAAATGAACCATAAAAGCACCATGACAGAGTATATGATATTTTGAGATTTTACTGAGCAAATCGATATGATAAATCTGTAGGTAGTGTTTTATATACACTGCATTTTCTATGGTAGGAAAATTTGTTTATTAAAATAGGATTTAATATGATTTGTCATATATAACACTGTACTTATCAAGTGCTTTACGAAAAAGGAAGACCAAGAGGCTACTTTCTCTGAGTGTCACCTTTGTTACCACTTCTAATATGATAGAATCATAGAATATTAGGTTGGAAGAGACCTCAAGGATTTCATGTCCCAAACTTTCTGGGCAAAAGCATGGTCTAGACAAGATGGCCCAGCATCCTGTACAGCCAAATCTTAAAAGTGTTTAATGTTGGGGAATCACTCTTGTTAGCCCACTCTTCCAGTCAAACTATGTCTTCCTGCAAGGTGTCTGCTTTCCCTCTCAGTTTGGTATCATTGGCAAACTTCATTATCCCCTCACCCATTTATGAAGTCCATTTATGAAGATATTAAACAGTGTTGGTCCCAATATTAATTCCTGGGGGACTCCACTTGTGACAAGTTGCCAGTTTGAAAAAAATTATCACCACCCTCTGGGTGTGACTTAGCAGTCAGTTCCCCACCTTGTATGGTATTCATGCTATATGGGGGAAGGTGTCTCTATTTTAGGCAATTCTAACTAAATAAAAAAAGACAAGTTTAAAGGAAAAACCCAGCTAGATGAGAGAATATAAAGAATGCTAAATTAAATGCTTCGTGAAGGCCATTAAGAAGTAGAAATGTCAGGTCTGTAAAAAGTATGTGAACACAGAAAATAATTTACATCTTCAAATACAAATTTTAAGACAAGCAACAGGTATTTATTGATTTTCTTTTTAATTTAGAAATAACTTTGTACCATTTTGAATATGTTCCAAACAATTACAATAAACAGTCTCAGAATTATGTCTCAAAAAAAGCATTTGGAATAGGTGGTGTTTGTTTGCTTGTTTGTGTTTTTGTTTGTTTGTTTGTTTTTTAGTAAACTGTGAAATATTTTAATATTTTATTTCATGAGCTTTAAGATAGAAGAAACATAAATGCCATAGAGGACAAAACATGTGATGTAAATTTCAAAGGCTTTACACTGCTTTTTATATAAAATGTTATGGGGTAGCTTGAGTTTTAAAAGAGATTTCTTGGATAATATACATATTGAATACTTTAACTCTGAGTATTTCTACCAAAAGTCTGTGTGCTACTTGGGTGGTGTTTTATATTACCTTACTGAAAAATAAATACTATTTAATATATTTTCCATAACAATTGGTCTGAATATGTATGCACCTGTGCTGTATAATAATTATGCAAAGTCCTTAGTAGCTGCAGTGGGTGGAGATGGTCACCAGGCACCTCGGGCACAGGTTTTGTTATATTTAGATTGCTCCACTGACAGGTGGTGACAGAAGCAGTTGCAGTGTTTTACATTCTCTTAATCTACTGTTTCTCTGGTATTTATGTGGTAAATTGTAGTTTCTGCCTTCAAAACTGAGCAAATAGAAATATTCAGAGGACCCCTAAGCCAACATGGGATGAGCAGCTCTGGGATGACTAAGTGTGTTCAGAGCCTTCCATGCCCACAGGGCTGACTGAAGTATATGCTTGTTAGAAGTGGAAATGGAGATTTAGAAATGGGAGTGTTTGATGCTGTGATGAAGGAAATGTGGATTATCTGTCCTAGTCTCACAAATGCAGTCCACTAGAATAGTTGAAAAATATGGACAAGGTCAAGGATGTTGTGAATCACTTACCACTTACATGTATTCGATGTAGACTTGAGGCTTTTCACTGGGGAAAATTTGAGAATATTGAAAACTTTGCACGGCACATTCCATGATGTCCTGATTAGAATTTCTTTCCCCTCTAATTCATTATCTGCCTGAACACTACAATTATATTAGTACATTTTTTTTGTATTAATTATTTTTTTCCAGGCCTGAATGTACCCATAGATTATGAAAATGTGAGGCTGACTTATAATTTGAAGGGGAAAAAAATCCAGAAATAGTTTTAAAGGTCAGCATAGTCTACAAATGTATGTATCAGCTTTTTACATTTTTTTTGTTGTTTTACTAAGCACACAATAGGTGTGTGCTAAGTATACATCAATAATGAAACACTATTTCATATTACCACTAAGAAAGGATTGAAACACGTGTAGTTTTGTCAGTTTGCACTCAGTAAGAGCCTTATTTTAACACTCAAATATGAGTAACTTAAGGGTCTGAAAAGACCCAATAATGAGCTTTTTTTTGCTGTCACTGAGGTCTGAGTAAAATTCCATCTGACCCAAGAAGATGCTATGCCTTGAGGTAGGTGTTGTGGCCTGCAGAGGAGGTGGTGAGCCCCTGTCCAAGAAGGTTTCTTTCCCAGCAGGGCAGGGCAGGAAGGTTTGCATGTAGGGGCTTCCTTGGTAATTAATGCCATTTTCCATTTGGGCAAAACACCTCCAAAGCCTATGACATCTGTGCAGTGGGCAATTTTTGCAGCAGAGATACTCCTCACCTTCTCTCTTCTCCCAATAACCAATAATTGTTGGTTGTCAGTTTCTGCTTTCTCATGTATCATCAAGCAGTTACCTTTTCTTCCTTTTCCACCCTGACATGGCTGATCTACTGTCTAAAAGTCTTGAGGACTTCAACACAAAATACTTTCATCCAGTGGTGAAAAAACACTATGAGATTATATATGATTCTCCCCAGACCCCAAAACCTCCAAAAGAAGTCATATTTACAAGAAATGTCTATAGGATATAGACAGTACTAGGGAAAGAGAAATTTTTTTCAAGTGTGTAGAGTCAGGTTCTCTGCAGATGCAGGTCTTTGGTCTTGTAAATGTGCTCATGATAAATGAGCTGTATCAAGTATCGTAAACAGAAAACCTGCACCACAATACATGCAAAAGCAAACAAAATCCTAACTGGCACCTTGATAAAGGCCTTTAATTGTATTTGAGAGGCTCTCATTAAACTCTCAAATTGACATGGAAAACAACTATGTAGTAGTTCTTGAATTAAATGTCCTTGCCAGATTTTCAATTTAATATCAGTTCTTTAATAATTTTTCTCATGATTCTGTAGCGTTATTAACCTTTGTATCAAAGCAGCAAATTCTAATTTTATTTAGAAAACAAAGCTACTTATAAAAGTAATTCTAAAGGAAGCTCTGGTAAAATTCTGATTAGAGAAAGGTGTAAAATTTGTGGGGCATAAATGGCAATGCTTTTATTATTTTCATCATAATGACATTATAATCAGTAACTTGGTAGTTAGGGAAATTCAGATTTAACACTTCCTGGTAGTAACACCCTAAGAAATATCCCTTATATGTTTAGGAAATGACATCGATCTCTATCCTGTTCATCTACTTTTTCTATTTTAAGAATTCTGTATCTGCTGCAAAGTCTTCTGAAATACATGCATGAGAGGTGCTGTATAAAATAGAATGATCCTTGAGGTACTTGCTTTTTGGCTTCAAGCCAGTTTCCTCAGTTTTCATAAAGCTTGAGCCAGAGCCCCAGAATAACTCTCAAAAGTGAAAGTGTCATGATACTGTCAATATAATACACTTCTCATAGCATAATTCACACACATTCACATATAAAGATATTTTCTTTGTTGTTCTTTCTATATATACATCTTAAGTTCCTCTTTCTTATTAGAAGTCCTAAGAAAGAAAACTGTGTGCTAAAAATGGAATATGCAACTAGGCTTCACCATTGAACTGGAATATTAGAAAATCTTTCTCGGTAAGATGGCACCTTTTGGTTTATATTGATAATGTAATTTAACATAAAATATTGAAGTTAAAATGCAACCAGGTTAGCTGAGTGGAAAATAAGATTCTAAGGTTAGTTCTGTTCTGTTAAAAATTTCAAGTCCTTATGAATATTGTCACAGCTGAAACTCACTGGTTATAGTGGACAAACCATTCTATTTTAATTTCTCACAATGTTACTGTTGATGTAAAATGTTAAAGTGCATCAAACAATGTCAGTTCATGCTAGTCAGAATTATGAGAGGCATAGTGATCCTTTTACATATATATCAATGGAAAAAATAAATAAATGTGGAGGACTATTAATGACATAAATAATGCAATTCTTGAGTCACCAGTTCCTTTCTCTGTTTTGATTTCATCTTAGTTTTACATTTTAGTAACTTCTTAAACAGGCTATAGGCAGGGCCTGGGGAAGGCCCTATCTGTCTGGGTTGTCCAGAGAATATTAATTGATGTTAACTGTCAAAGCAGCAGGCCTTTGACCCTAACACAAAATCTAGGAAATGTCTGTAAATAAGGAATGGAAAAGACAAAGATTAGCCTTGTGACCTTACCTTTTCATTTTTTTTTCATATTATTTTTAGGACATACTTGCAGTAATTGTTGCTTCTTCAGTAGTTCACATGCATGACTGATGATCATGTGGACTGCAGTCTTTTCCACAGGTTGTACTCTAAAGTTGTACTATAAAGTTCCATGCAAAAGTTACAAAACTATGACTGATTTAGAGAAATAGGAAAGAATTGCATAAAGACAATATATCTTTAGGGAGTTGTGGTGAGTTGACTCCAGCCAACAGCTGAGCATCATGCAGCCACTAACACATTTGATCTTCCCAATCTGTGGGACAAGGGAGAGTACAGAAAGAGCAAAACCAAAAACCTCGTGTGTCAAGATAAAGACAACCTAAATAAAAGAATGGGAGGGCGCAGGAGGGGAACACAAGTGATGTGTAGGCAGTCAGTCACCACCTCCCATGAGAAAATCAATGCCCAGCCAGTTTCTGAACAAAGGCTACCTTCCACACAAACATCCCCTACCCATTTCTTCATATTAAGTGGTCTGGGGCCATACTCTTGATCAGTTGAGGTCAGCTGCCCCAGCTGTTTCCCTTTTGCACCTCCAGACTACTTGCTGGGGGTGAAGAGTGGGGAAAAGAGTTGATTCACTGTTTCCACTGCTCATCAGCAGCCAAAGCACTGGTGTGTTATCAATGCTGGTTTAATCACAAATCCAAAGAACAGTACCAATAGGGCTGCTATGATGATCAGCCTAACCAGACCAAGTATCAGGGTGCTCATAAATAGTCTTGGTGAATAGCACAGAAAAAAAAAGTGTTACCATCAGATATAACACACCTGGTGTTCATACAAACCCAGGCTATTTGAAAAGATCTTTAAAATGAAGGCGTTCATGTGTGTATTTTGTGTATGTTTAAGTGTAGTTGAAGACTGTAACTTCTACCAGGAAGACATTTGATTTCAGAAATTCATTTTGCTTAAGAGATTCATACAACTTAAAATAATCCAGTACCTCTGTAGCCCCAAATCTTGTATTTTTCTTGTTGTGTTTAAAAAGTTACTTTCAGAATGCTCAGTACATTTCCTTTTTAGTCTTTTGCCATTCAGAGTGTTTGTAGTTGGGCATTTAACCTATCTAATTCTATGAGATTATGATATGGTAATCTACTTGTAGGGCTCATCCTCTTGCAACATAAGGTCAGGAAATTAAAAAGCAATTTGCTTTTCCAATGTGTAAGCATTTCTCAAAATTAATACAGTGTGGTTTTTGTTGTTGTTGCTATAATATCTGGTTCAATTACTGTATAGATAGCAGCAAATCTCAACAACCTGGTTTCTTTACTGGTGGTGATTTCCCTTTTTAATATTGAGTAAACTATCAAGTGTTTGGGTGTATCTGAAAAGAAGCTAGCCATCTGTACTACAACTAAGGTCTGTTCAGAGCCCATGTAAAAATTAGGCTCCTCTTCAATATATGCATTACACTTTCACACTTTAAATGAAAGAATAGCACTTCGTAGAATTTGTTAAATTTGTTATGAGACCCTGAGCTTTAAAAGCATTTTATTACTACTGCAAACAGTATTTTTAATTCTCATATAAGCACTGTTGGGGATAATTGATACCACATGGGCAAAAGTAATAAAATCTGGTTCTAAATGAGTTAAGCAGCTTTACACTCTACTGTGATTTTACTTTTCCATTGTTTAGCTCATTATGTTTCTTGCTCAGATTTCTGGATAGAATGAACAGGGTACTTGTTTTCTGATTGCCTTTTAAAAATTGAAGTATGTACTCTCCAAGCTGAAGCTAGCGCTTTTAAAAAGTAGGTTTGAACCAGAAGCCCCAAAATCCTAGGATTCTTTCATATGTTGTGAGAAATGACAAAATCTGTTAACTGATAAGAACGGATTTAAAAATAGATACTAATTAAAGTGATATATACTGCAGAAGGGAGATAAAATAATTCTGTCAATTTTTCTATTTTATATCAAAGGATCTCCAATATGATTTTTCAGGAAGTAATTAATTTTTCCTGATAACTGTCTGGATGATAAACTGCCAAACAGAAGAGTTTTAATCAAAATTAATAGCTAGATTCTAAGCAATTGTTTGCTTTCCTGTTTGCATTTATATTCATTCCCATGGAATATTCCTAATTTGTATGAGATGAGGGTATTATTCTTCATTATTTGCCTTTAGTTCTACCAAGAATAAATGGAAATCCAGGGATAACAGCTTCTTTTACACATACAGACATGAAATTATGGTTTTAGAGGTGTTATTTAATCACAGCCAGAAATTATGTGATGAATATTTCAATTTTGTTCTGAAAAATGTAGAAGAATGTGTTTTGTTCCAATATTTTTCAGAAGATTTCTTTATTTTGAAACATATCTTAATTTTTTGCTTGCTCTTGGATTTTAAAGAAAAATAATTAAAGATAAAACGTGTTGATTAATCCAGAATGTTTTTAATTAATTGTATCTTGTAGGAAGTGGTTTTGTTTGTTTGCATTTGGGTTTAAATTGCAGGATTGCAGAATCGGCAGTCTGCATATGCTCCTGTGCTTCTATTCTTGTGAATTAACCATTATTATTACTGTGTTTACATCCTAAATGGTGATAAAATTCTAGAACTAATTGAATATAATTAATTCATAATTGTCCATCTTACAAATGTAGTGAGAGGAATGCAATACAGCAGCAAATCTTAGAAGGACAAAGTAATATTATCAACTAAATCCTATGTGATATATTTAAAACTATTGAATGAAATAAAAGAGCAAAAAAAGAGATTTTCTGTCTGTTTAGGAATGTTTTTTTTCTCGTGATTGTGATGATGTCAAAAGGCATTGCTAGCAGGTTGAGGGAGATGATGCTTCCCCTCTATTCATTGTAGATGCAGGCTTGTCAGGGCTGCTGTGTCCAGTGCTGGACTGTCCATCATGAGATACAGGGACACACGTACATGTGTCTAGAAAGGGGTACTGGAGGTGATTAAGGCACCAGAGTATATGAGGAGAGAATAAAAGGGCTGGGATAGCTCATCCTGGGCAAAACGTAAGGGGATCTTATCCATGGGCATAATAAACACCTGAAGGGAGAGGGAGTAAAGACAAAGCCAAACCCTGATCAGTGGTACTCAGTTTTAGGATGCTGGGCACAATTCTACATAAAAGTAAGAGGTAAATTTTCATGAGTAAGAAGGTGGTCAAAGTCTGGCACAGGTCTCCCAGAGGGCTTGTGGAGTTTCCTTCCTTGGAAATATTCAAAACTGGACTAGACATGGCCCTGAGCATCCTGCTTGGAATATGGGTTTAGACTGAGCCATCTCTAGAGGAGCCCTCTAGGCTTGGATGTTCTGTGGTCCTGTGTCACAGGAGTGCTGTGTAGTGGCATAGTCAGAAATGTCAGTGCTTTCTGCTCTCACCATGCTTACTCAGTTGTTTAATGATTGTGCAAGCAATGAGAGGAGGAGTAACTGTAAGAGAAAAGACAAGGAAGGCTGCTTTGGACAAGTCTGAATTTCAGGATTATTTACACACATGAACCACAGGACTGGCACTAATATGTAGAAGCTACTATTGATGTAGCAAAAAAACCCAGGACACGTATCTGAGGAAAAACTCAACTTTCAGATTCAGTACAGGTGCCGTTACTGTTCGAGGTGTGCTGAGAGTAGCAGCAGAAAACAGAAGCAGCTTGCTTCAGAGAACATAAACACAAGGAAGGAAGTATAAGGTTGGTAACATATTTCCTAATACTTCAGTTTGGTTTTCTAACATTCACACCTGTTTCTTTTACATTTCCTTGGGTAAGTACATGATAATTTTACAAAATCTGAACTTCCATTAATAGTTTGCTAGATAATGATCTCACACAATAATACAACGTTTTCCCTGATAACTTGCACTTCTCAGGCATCTATCAGTTATTTGAACTAAAGCAGATTATAAGGCAGTTGATACCTAAGCACTCCCTCAGTTCCTAGTAGCAGGACAACCCTTAAATTAAAGCCTAGATAATTGATCCAAAGGAAATGCTGATGTTTTAGAGCTACTAACTGGGAATAGAAATATCAACTAGTAAGTTTAAATTTTATCTTAACTCCAATGCTGTGTTTACAAGAACATTATTGTATTTGAATCAACTATAAAGGGGTTTGTTTATAAGTTTGATAGGAAAATAATACCAGGCCAAAATATGAGAATAAAATTGCTGATGATAGAATGACTGAATGGTCAATAAAGTAGCTTAGCTGATACAAAAGTAAAGCATAGTTGCTGTGATCGCATGTCTTAGAAATAATAAAAATGTTAAATTGGATCACTGCTTATGAATGTGATAAATTGTATCCATTTAATTTGCTTATTTGTAGTGTGCTCTGTATGGCATATTTTTTCCCCATTAAAGTTGCTCTTTGTCTTGTCCTGTCTTTTATGTTCTTGGCCAAAGCACGGTCTTCAAGAAGATAAGATGTAGCAGCTAAAGCTAACTCACTATGTTTAGGGGAGAGAAAACCTCTATAAAGTGCAGGCTGACAATGTAGAGGAGATTAAGAGCCTTTGCAAGGGAGACTATTAATTTTTTAAAACAAAACATAAATATAAATCAATCAATATAGTGTTTTTGCTAAAAATGGGGTAGATTCTCTCCCTGGTATTTGATAATAAATTATAAAGCTGCTTGTTTTCTGATTCACAAAGTAAAAAATACACTACAAATTATAAAGAAACATGGAAGGCCTATAGGTTATGCCATTATTTTTTTTTTTTTTACAATGTCCCATTCATCTTCCAATTTGGCAGGTTTGCAATTGCCAAAAAATACTTTGAAGTAAAGGGGGAGATGAATAATAGAAATAACTTAAAGGCTGTTTGCAACCAAAAAAATAAAAGCAATTCTTTGAGCTTGTATGCAACTAGAAAAGGTAACTGAGTAATTTTGCTGAAGTTGTAATTTGCCAGTACAGTTAATTAAAAGCAATTATGCCTCTAAAACTGTCTGTGGAGATGCAGAATTTGGAAAGAGCAGTGCATGGGAATCTTAAATATCAGTTCGCATGATTTATGATTGCATAGGAACAGCAATAAGACATTTCTCCAGTCTGTAGTGTTGGAAAGCTAATTGAAAGAAGCAAATTAATAAGATTGTGTGCAATAAGCTATTTCCATATGATCATAGCTAAAATGTTTAATCAAAATTGTAGCTTTTCAAATCTCATTTGTGTTAAACCCTTAGGGTAAGATGAATGTCACTGAAGTTTAAGCAAAATCTACTATCACAAATATATTTCAGAAGAATAATTCTTTTGGATACCATTTAAAGTGACATTACTTGTTGGACAACAATTGAATGTTGAAAATTATTCTGTGCTTTAACAAATATAGTTGACATGTCTGACTTCTGTGTGTGGGGCATAACTTCTCCATTAATGCTTTTAATATTTTTGTTGTATTGTTATTCATAGAGTTATAAAAAGTTCCTTGTAACATGATTTGGGGAGTATGACTTTAATCAATATTAATGTCATTGGATTGTATAAATGTAAATTTTGTGAAAGTTAGTGTGAGTTACAACTTTCTTCCTATGAAGTGAAACAAACTGAGCCATTTAGAAAGGTCTGTTGGCCTTTTTCACATGTAAGGAAAGAAGTAAAAAGTGGCACTAGCTGAGGCATTCAGTCATTCTTTGCTACGTTCTCAGATGAGAGCTGAAGAGCAGGCAACACATATATACGATAAGGAGCAGGAAAACTTTTTGGAGGCTCATTTTTAAAATTGTGTACTTTCTGCAGGGCAAGTGCTGATCCTGAATTGTGACTGTGGTGGTTTGACCTTGGCTGGATGCCAGGTGTCCATTGAGCTGCTCTATCACCTTCCCCTGCTCCTCTCAGCTGGACCAGGGTGAAGAAAATAATATGAAACTTGTGAACTAGGACAAAAGCAGTTTAATGAAGAAGCAAAGCAATGCCGCACATGGAAGCAAACGAAAAATTGCTACTTCCCATCAGCAGGCAATGTCTGCTTTTGAGAAGCAGGGCTCCAATCGCGTAGTGGTTGCTTGGGAGGACAAGCCAATGGTTGTTTCCCTGTCCTCCTTTCCTAGTTTTTATAGTTCAGCTGATGTCATATGGTACGGAATATTCCTTTGGCCGGTTTGGGTCAGCTGCTCCAGTTGTGTCCCCTCCCAAGATCTTATCCACCCCATCCCACTGCAGGAGGAATGTTGAAAAACAGCCTTGGTGCTGTGCAAGCCCTGGTCAGCAGTAGCCACAACATGGGTGTGTTGTCAGCACCTTTCTAGCTCTCCATGCAAAAATCAACACAGGTTGCTATGGGGAAAATGAAATTCAGCTCAGTCAGACCCAATGCAGTGACTTACAAAAGAAGAACAGAAATTGAGTTTTCTGGGGCTACCCAAACATGTGCCCTCTGCTCCCTCAAAATCTGTGCTTTTATTGTTTTCCTAAGGAACTGAATCTTCTTGTGTACTTTATAAGAAAAAGTGTGTGTGTTTGTGTACGTTTCCAAAGTTTCCTGGCAAATGTTCTATTACTGTCTGTCAAACTGTCTCCAAAGATTTAAACTGTAGACTGAAATTATCATATCAATTAGAAATGTTGAACCTTAGGGGAGATCAGATGCTTCTAGGAATGTGAATTGAGTGAGATGCTGGTCAACATCTTAGGGCAAGAATGATTTGTCTGTGGAGTCATGTGTCATTCAGTGATGTGTCAGGTTGGGTGTCCACATTGCTGGAATACACCTGACAGACCAGAGTAAGAGAATGCCTCATACCATTAGCAGTGCTGAAGATATTAATCACAGGTAATATGAAGATATTATTTGACCCAGTTTTCAGTTCTGTGTTTTTACTCACTCAAAAATAAAGTCAAATAGTACAGAATGCTGAAATCAGTAAGAGCAGATGAAGCCTGGTCTGTAACACATCCATACCAACTTTTCCACTGCTGTCAATTGACCCTTAACTTGCCCTTTATGAGTAGATTAATATCAGTATTTCAGTAGTAATTGGATGAATGTTCATGCTGCAGATTACTGTGCCACAAACTGTTACACTGGGGCCTCATGACCACAGTAGAAATGTTCATATATAAGATCTGTTTCCTGTGTGAGGATAGTTTGGTAGTGTCATCTGACCTTATTAACTGGTATTATTCTTGGTAATATTATTAGGAAGGGATTGTTAAATAAGACATTATGCATAGTTCTCTCTGAACAAAGTACTGTACATGTACATATTGCTATATAAATACGATAATTTATGTTGCTATTAATAATGTGATATATTTTCTAAGGTAAATTATTGAAATAAGATTTGTATTTATGCAATAGAAATTTCCGTCAAGTGCTAGGATAGAAATTAATACATCTTTGGAATAAATAACCAAATACCATTTGTTTTATTTTAAGAACAAGTAAACTCTCACAAGGTTAGTGAGGTAGCATGGAAAAGAAAGGTCGAAATGAAATATATAGTAGTTGTGGAAAAGGAAGATGTTCCAGCTGAATATTGCAAAGTCTTCTTCACAAGATTTGGACAATGTTTGCAGAATGGGAAGATATAGTATCAGATTTACAATTTAGATTGCATTTCATATTATGAAATAGTAATATTTCATAAGGTAATACTTGTTAGTGCATGACTTCTGACCTGTTTTTTTGATAGTGACCACATGATCAGCTAGGAAATAGGGCAAGGAAATTTTTCACTTGCTCCTGCCAGGAATGCTCAGAACAGCAGTTCCTATGAACACAAGAACCTCAAGTCAGTCTGGGGCTCTCTCCATGTTATCCTGAGTTCTCATTTTTTCCCTTGTATATGTGAGAAATAGCCCTAGACGAAAGCATATTTTATGAAGGGTGGTAATTACTAGGCTCATGCAGCTTAACCTCCCTTTCCATTCAGAAATGTGTATAAAAAGTAAAACAAAAGCATCTTCATTATCTTTTAGAGCTTGGACTCTGTTAGTGCTATTATCAGGCTTTTGCGATCTAGGATCACATGGTGCCTGGAATGCTGTCATAGCAACTGAGGATATTATCCACATGCTACTATTTCTTAAATTAGGCAAGCCAGGCTATTGGTCTTTGTATCCTGTAGTAGCAGAAATGAGTTACAAGTCATGTCACTATAGCTGGATGACTGAAAATAAGTCTAATGACCAGTGACATTCATAGTCATCAGTTTGACAACTGGTGCAGATGTCAGCAGTGATATGTCTGGCTGTTGACAGGCTTAAGCAGTCCTTAGTCTTCCAAGCATATGGTTTCATACAACTGCACCACTGAGTAACAGCAACAGTGTTCTTGGATAAAACTGAGAGGGAGCAAGTTTAATGATGGAAAAAGCAAATAGCTTGATAATGTTTTATCTACATAGCAGAGAATAAACACTATTTTTAATAGTTATTTGATTTTTTTACAAAATAAAAGGTTTTATTTATGAAAATAATGCCATCCGAAGACAGAGACAAAGAGAGAAAGTTACAGGTCTAGTTGCTTATTATTTAGTTCCAAGACTGATGATGGCAGACTGTGATAAAATATATAAATACCATATGTGGTTTCAGCTTTCTCTATAATACGCATTCTCCCTGTTATAGGTTTGTTGTCTTGTGTGGTTTGGTTTTCTTTGCTGATGTTGTTTTTGTTTGTGTTCCCCCCCTGCCCAGCATTGCTACAGATAGTAAGTTGTCTTCTACATCTGGTATATTGTTCAGGAAAATGAAAATTTCCAAATGTTTTCCTTCCATTACACTTCTACTTCTTTTCCAATTGCCCCTCTCATTTATCACAAGCACCAAATCCTTTGTTTCCTTTCTCTGTTGGTAGCTTTCCATATGTCACACCATTATACTGCTTTGTTTAATGATTTGGCATTGTTTATATGATTAATCCTGTTATTTGCTGTTATAACCTCAAAACACATTGCTGCATATCAGAAAGAGTGATAGACTCCAGAAATCCACTTACGTTTTCTCTCCTGTTCTAAGGTAATTTAATTTTTCTTAATTGGTCAGAAAAAGATTTCAGATCTCTGTAAATCAGAATATGATAATATAACTCAGGCAGTTCCCCCCCCCCCCCAATCACAGTGGTAACAATCTTTCTGGTAACAGTGGATCTTTAATTATGGGTGCTGTTGGAGATTTGATCAAACAAATAGCAGTGAGATATAACCTAGGATGTACATAACTCATTCAACTTTGTGGTTTCTGGGTTTCTGTCTTCAGCATTATTTATTACACAGAATAACTTGATTGTCTCAGGTTTTATATTGTTATGAACATTTAATGAATTTTCACTGAAATTTGAATTTCAAATCTAAAGTAAGAAGAATTCTAATGGCTCATGAGAATTAAGATAGAGAAGAATTCATCTGGTGTCCTTTTGTATGTTTTATTGTTTATCATTTGTTGACTTGTGAATACTTAATTGAGGATCCTCTGATTATCATCATGGATTGATCTCATTGCACTCCAGGAATTTTAAACAGTGGACCAGATATTTTAAGAGTCATCAGAGACATCAACAGCATACTAGCATGAATAATAATAATTAAAAAAAATAACTACAAAGATCAAATGAAACAATCACATACGTCCCTTTCTTGTTCTAAAGGAAAAATTCATGCTGAAGCACATAATGTGTTTAATGTGTTGGTAGATAGCAACAGACTTGTTAGAGTCTTCACTTTTATTTGGCTCATCAGGTGGTAGGATGTGTTAACTGTAATACTATCCATGATAAAGGAGCTGAGAATCCTTTGAAAATACTTTAATTCAGTCTACAGATTCTTATTATTCTTCCAAAACTTACCTTTGCCAGAAGGGATTGTTGAGTTTATAGCCTTATGTGTGACACTGTCATATATTTTGGTCAAGTATGTGCAAGAGAAGAATAGAAATGAGTAATAGACTTAGAAAAATAGAGGGGCCTTTTCTTAACTGGTCAGAAAAAGATTTCAGATCTCTGTAAATCAGAATATGATAATGGAAAAAATGTTAAAGCATTTAATGTGAGGCAGAGTACAGAGATATTTAAAATTAAGTAGAAGAATGAAAGAGAGATGAAGAAGAATCAGTGTTTTCATAATTACATGACAAAACTACCTTTATGTTAAAGTAACCCATGTGTTCCACTGTAGTGTGCTACCAGTAGTAAGTGCTCAAGTAAGCCCATTTGTTTTCTCCCAGTTTCTGTTTATAATGCCTTCTTTACAAATTTGAGTTTTGGTGTAAATTAACATTTGGACTGACTCCTTTCTGTATCAAAGTTCTAACTGAGCCTGAATAATTTTGACATTTTCAATTTCTTTTCTGCAGTTTATTCTCAGGATGAGAAAAGATTTTTATTTTTTTAATATTTTTATTTTTTTTTTAATCATGGGAATGAGCAGAGGAAATAAAAATTGATTACTTTTCTTTGGAAAATGCAAGCAACATTGTTGAGAGCACAAGACACATGTCTGTTTAAAATCCGTACAGATGTATTTCCCAGGACTCTGAGAAACATCCCAGTCTGACAAAGCTAGGAGCTTTTGAAAACCACATTTTACATGCTTGGTTGAATTTTGCAAGTACATTCCCTGAAGTTTCCAACCAAATGGACTTATTCCAGTCAAGGCTGCACAGGATTTTCCTTATAATTACAGTGTGAGTTTGTTTCAGACTATGCTTGGTCCAGTTCTGTGCTTCTGCTATGTCTCACATGCAGTATGCTACATGTGAAATGAAGATGACAGTACCAAACTTAAAATAAATAAATACATTAGTTGTAGAGGCTGAATAGCACCTAATATGAGTAGAAAAATGGGTTTAGAACTTGATGGGGAGAGGCAGTCAAACCCTGACCAGCAAGGGGGTTAAGGCTTAATGCTGGATAGCACCTATGTAGTGATAGACAGGGTATTGGGACTGGAATTTAGGCAAGAACATGAAATAATGACTAGGAGCTGGTTTGGAATACTAGAAGTGATTGATACTAAGATATTAGAGATGAAAGGTGAGACTGAGATGTGATGAGAGAGTTTGGACAACTAGCCCTTACTGGAAGGGGAAGGGACAAGAACTGAGATTACAAAATTAAATGCTTTTAAATGGAAAGGGAATCAACAAGCAAGGTGGGCTGTAAAGAAAAAAGCATAACCTTGGTTTGGAAGAAAAGGTGAAAGAAATAAGAAAGGGATCCAGAACAGGTCAAAAGGCCTATAATGCTGCATCTTGTGGAGTGAGCAGAGGACACACTGCACAAGGGAGTGGGATGGAAATGAGGTGGTGGCTTCAGTCCACAATGAGACTGGGTCTGAGATGGGAAGTTAGGTAGAAGTAGAAAAGGATCAGGATAATAAGTGCCGCAGAAATTAGCACTGGAAAGAATAGGTAGAAAAATTCATCCCCTCTCAAGTCCTTTGCCCTTCTGTATTCTGAGTTAGAATAAAAACATCCTTGGCCTCACTGTTACTTTTGGGCATGAGCCGGTATGGGACAGCATATCTCCCTGTACTGCAGATAGAAGCCCAGTAAGATTGTCTATCAAGACCACATCTAGAACAATTTTTCTGCAGCATCTGGGATGAGAGACACCTAGGTGATGTGCTTTATGGAAAGATTAGGGACAGCTATAAAGGCTACTGATCATCCAGTATTAGTTCATAGCTGGACTCGATCGTAAAGGTCTTTTCCAACCTAAATGATTCTATGGTTCTGTGATTCAGCCCCATCTGTAATAGTAATCACATAGAATTTGTTTCTAAGACACTTGCATAAAAATAAGTTAAAATGAGGGAAATTTTTCATGTTTAAGAAAGGAATTTCAGAAGGAGAAAGGATAAGAAAAAAAAAGTCTGCAGAAATATCTGTGCAAAAAAGATTCTATGTGATACTGTGAAAATGTTTCCTCAGTTCCTGATTTGATTCCTTAGAATCTGACTGGACTGCACTCAGTGGATTTTGACCTTACCAACTGTTCTTTTGGTACGGGTGCTCTGACAAGGATTTCAAACAGAGACAAGAAAGGGGACATTTCTGACCTGAATTCCACTGTCTCTCAATTCTCTGTTTTGAATCAGGACATTACTGTCCCCTTTGTACAGAAAGGGTGTCTTGGGATGTACAAGATATGTAAGGAATACATCACTGAAAAGGCCATCCTCTGCGCTGTGAAGGTGGCATAAAATATAGATTCTTGGAATGGGAACACCTTCCATCCTTTTTGCTCATTGAAACAAAGGTCTTGTGTGGGGGTGGTGATAGGGGGTACATGGAAAAAGATTTTTATCACAATGGATGTGCAGAAGATGACTCAAATAAGTCCTGGCAGAGTGTGTTCTGTCACTTCCCGTTCTTGGAGTACTGAATTTTGTAATCATAGCCATGCCTTTTTAACATAGAATTGTGTGTGTAGTAATGTCAGCTTGACCTGCAAGCGAGTCACACCTGCAATGAACCATTATAAATTTGCCAGTATGTTCAGTTACACTATGTGAATGTGTGAAATAGTATAGATGCAGCTCAGGTTTTCATTAGGGATATTTAAGTGTTTAGAGTCTCTGAAGAGTGTACATGGAAGGCCAAGAGGTGTATTTTCCTGTGTCATACAGTATTTTCCTTGTGATAAATTGTTCCAGTCTCTAGCCTCAGGCTTGAAATACACACAGAAGGTTTTGCTATGGATATCACAGGTTTTTAATGTTTTATAGTCCAGGAGAGTGCTTTTTAACTTCTGTTTTGCTGTGCACCTCGATTAACAAAAATAATTAAAGGTTATGTAACCAGTATAATTATTTTCTTAATTTGACAGTTTGAGGGGAAAGGCTTGGGGGGACAATGTAGGCAAAACCTGTGACTCCTGCAAGCTTTTGAGACTGCTTACACCCAAAACCTCTTAAAAAATTAGGTTGAACATAAATATACTTCCTGCTTCATATTTACTCTGAGAAAGCACTTAATCTTACACGTGTCGAAGAAGAGAGATAATCTAATAGGCTGTGTGTGTGTTTTTATCTTTGAGTTTTTATGTTTAAATAAGTTAGTGTGATATTTTCTACAGCTATTTCATGTCTACGTGGTTTAGTCTTAGAAATGAAGTAGCACTGAGAATAGACTCAGCCATGGCTTTAAGAATAATATTTGTTTGTTGGGTTGTTTTGTTGTTTTACTACCTAGTTGACAGATAGTCACCAATTGTGTGGAATGTGTAATGGGGGAAAGGATGAGTTGAAAAATGCATACTCTTTCAAGTGTAATTTAAGGGGAAAAAAACTGCCATCTTTCCTGTTGGCAACTACTCCCTCAGACTGTTTGAGAGTGTAGGACAGCTCTTGCATGGCTTATAATACACAGACTCAGTCTAGAACATGCAGCACCCTTGATGTATTTATCTTACAAAGCACTGCTGCTCTTGGCTTTGATTGCTGTGTCTAGTGTAAAAACTTATCTGTGTAGAGATAAACAAGTTAAACCTATCAGATCTCTTATGTTTTGCTTCAAGGATCTAAGTCAGGTTATAGTCCCACTTCCTTTCCTCACAGTCTCAGCATCCTTGACACAAGTATCTTAGGAACTAATTTCTATTCTTTCATTCTTTGAATCTTAATTGACTGTTGTAAGACCTACTTGTGTAATAATTCTTAATGGGAATTCTTAATTTCAGAGTGTAGAGATATATTGATGACTCCAATATGTGTGTCTATGCCTATATATGTATATATGAATATATGATTCCAGTGTAAGTAGATGCTTTCTCTCAGGTTAATGATGTCTTTACATACAAAAATACTTGTATTAAGGTGAAGTGACCAAACAGTATCTATAAGCAGCAGCTACAACAAGCATCATCTAATATTTTATTAAATGTGTTTCCAATAAGGCCTCTGTCACCAGTGAAAGTGAGAACAGAGGCAAGGGTAGGACCAAAGAGGAATATTCTGCTCTTATATAGAGTTATGTGCCCTGAAAGACAAAGAAAAAAGAGCAGGTCTATTTTCTGCTTACAGCTTCAGAGTAACTAATTCTGATGCTGTTGTCAGAAACTTCTAGTCTTGTTATGAATTAGTAGAAATGCTCTTTTAGCAAATAGACCTGGACAAACAGTCTTCATTATTGTAGTAGTCTTGAAAGATAGAAGCAGGTTAATCGAAGATGAAATGTTGAGTAGACAAATGGCAATAACTTTCTAAACATTAGGTGTTACATGCAAAATAAAATACAACAAATACAAAAAGAATATAGAATATAGTGGGAACAAAAGAAGTGAGTTGCTCTGTAATAACTTCTCAAGTGGTAACAAGTTGCAGATATAGTAGCACAGATTCACATATTACTTTAGGCAGAGTTGTCAGCTGCTCTAGTAAATCTGCTTAAATCAGACAGCTGTGAAAAAGGGAGAACATCAGGTGTAAGAGATTGTAATTTTCTAGCTGTTGTCTCTAATACTGAAAGGACTTGAATTGTTGTTGAGGTTTGCTTGTTTTGTGGTTGTGTTTTGTTTTGTTTTGTTTTTTAATTATTATTATTTTATTACTTCAAAAGTGAGTAGATAACACATTGTGGTTGTTTCTGTAATGGCCACTGCACATGCAAGTCTGCCTGGCCTAAACAGGAGACTGGACAGAGACATGCATCTGGAATCACTTAAGTATATAAACCAAATCAGGCATGGGAAATGTAGCTGGATGCAATGAAGAGATGAACTAGGAATTATTATCTAGGGTTTACCTAATTTTCTTCTTTACTCGGCATCTGCTTGTAGCCACATCTAAAGGCTGAATGGTAGGCTACAGAAAACTGTTAGTATGAACTAGTATGACTAGCTGTATGATCATATATTCTTATGTTAGGAGAACTTCTCTGTAAATTCTAGTAATTTATGCAAAGAACTTTAGCTTTCAGAGAAAAATACAGGATTAGCTGATTTAAATTGCAGATGATTCTGAAACTGTTAAGCATATAGTATACTTGGATTCAACATATTAAAAGTAATATTTCCTAGAATTTTAATAGTCTTCTACAAAATCAGTCATACTAAATTTTCTTTGTATGCAATCCCTCTTTTAAATCTTGTTAAAAAAGTTCCCAGAATATATATTCAGTTTACTTCTGTTGACCAAGTAATCTAAATAGTGTTTCCTAGCTCAGTGTAATAATGTCTTCAAAGAAATTTCCATTATCAGTTTAAGCACTGGAATGGAAGTTGCAGCACAGCACCTGAGCATATTCAAAATTTGCAGAGTTCTGCTGGCCCTGCGTGTTAAGCTTGGTGTAAATGATGACACTCATAGGAGAGCCTGATTCCTAGCTCATAAAATTAGAAACTCTATAGTGGAACAACTGAGTTTAATGAAAGAATTGCCCTTTGGTCACCAGAAATATCCGTGATCTAAAGAGTTTAGTTTGAAGCAATTGTAGTTTTATGCCTTCTGGCAAAGGAAGTAAAAGAGAACAAGAAGGTCTTCTTCAAATACATTAATGGTAAAAGGAAGAAAAGAGAAAGTGGGAGCCCACTGCTGAATGAGGTGGGAGTCCTGATAACTGAAGATGCAGAGAAGGCCAAGTTACTGAATGCCGCCTTTGCTTCAGTTTTTACAGCTAAGACCAGCCCTCGGGAATCCCTGACCCTGGAGGTAAGAGAGAAAGCCTGGAGGGCAGAAGACTGGTCGATGAGGATTGGGTTAAAAATCACTTGGGTAAACTGAACTCCCACAAATATTACTCAATAACATTTGAGAAGTTATGGCAGTCAGGTGAATTCCCAAGTGATTGGAAGAAGGGACATGTTACACCTGTCTTTAAAAAGGGTATAAAGGAGGACCCTGGGAACTACCAACCTGTCCTCAGCCTACAGCTAGAGCCTCACCTCTGTGCCTGGGAAGATCATGGAGCAGGTTCTCCTAGAAGGTCTGGTAAGGCACATGGAGGACAGGGGGGTGATCAAGAACAGTCAGCATGGCTTGACTAAGGGGAAATCCTGCCTGACAAAACTAGTGGCTTTGTATGACAGAGTGACTGCATCAGTGGACCTATGGATGTGATTTGTCTGGATTTCTGCAAGGCCTTTGAGACGGTCCCCCACAGCATCCTACTCGCCAAGTTGGAGAGATACGGATTTGATGGGTGGACTGCTCAGTGGATAAGGAATTGCCTGGATGGCCCCATCCAGAGGGTAGTGGTCAATGGCTCAAAGTCCAGAGGGAGACCAGTGACAAGTGGTGTACCTCAGGGGTCTGTACTGGGACCTGTCTTGTTTAACATTTTTATCAATGACATAGACAGCGGGATTGAGTGCACCATCAGCAACTCTGCAGATGACATCAAGCTGAGTGGTGCTGTCGATACACCAGAGGGATGGGATGTCATCCAGAGGGACCTGGACAAGCTGGAAGAAAAGACAATTATCAAAAGCAGCCATCATGGATTTACTAAAGGGAAGTCATGTCTGACTGATCTGATAGCCTTCTATGATGGTTTGACTAAATGGGTAGATGCAGGGAGAGCTGTGGATATTGTCTACCTTGACTTCAGCAAGGTTTTTGAAATTATCTCCCATAATATCCTTGTGAGTAAGTTCAGGAACTGTGGGTTAGAAGACCGGACAGTGAGATGGACTGAGAACTGGCTGAACAATAGATCTCAGAGGGTTGTGATCAGTGGTACAGAGTCCAGTTGGTGACCTGTAGGTAGTGGTTTTCCCCAGGGGTCAGTTCTGCGTCCGGTATTATTCAACACCTTCATATTCAACACCTTTAACCTGGATAAAGGGATAGATTTTAGACAGATAAAACCTCATCAAGTTTGCTGATGATACAAAACTGGGAGGAGTGGCTGACACATTGGAAGGCTGTCCTACCATCCAGTGAGATCTGGAGAGCTGAGCAAAGGTGAACTTAACGAAGTTCGACAAGGTTAAGTGAGTCCTACACCTGGGGAGGAATAACACCTTGCATCAGTACAGGTTAGGGGTAGACCTGCTGGAAAGCAGCTCCACAGAGAAGGACCTTGGAGTCCTGGTGGAAAATAAGTTACCCATGGGACAGCAATGTGACTTTGTGGCCAAGAAGGCAAAAGATATCTTGGAGTGCATTTAGAAGAGTGTGTTCAGCAGGTCAAGGGAGGTTGTCCTCACCCTCTACTCTGCTCTAGTGAGACCATACCTGGAATATTGGCTCTACTTCTGTTCTCCCCACATCAAGAGAGACAGGGAAATTCTAGAGAGACTCCTATGGAAAGCTATGAGAATAATTAAGGGGCTGGAACAACTCCCTTATGAGGAAGGACTGAGAGACCTGAGGCTCTCTAGTCTGGAGAAGACTGAGAGGGGATCTTATTAATGCTTACAAATATCTGAAGGGTGGATGTCAAGTAGAAGGGGCCAGTCTCTTTTCAGTAGTGCCCTGTGATAGCTCAAAGGGCAATGGTCACAAACTGGAACACAGGAAGTTCCAGCTCAACATGAGGAAAAACTTCTTTCCTGTGAGGATGACAGTCATGGAACAGGCTGCCCAGAGAGGTTGTGGAATGACCACCTCTGGAGACTTTCAAAACCTGCCTGGATCTGTTCCTGTTTGGCCTGTTCTGGCAGGGGGGTTGGATTTGATGATCTCCAGATGTCCCTTCCAACCCCTACCATTCTATGGTTCTCGAGCGAAGTTGCCCCTTTGTCTCTGTTGGCAAAAAAAAATTGACTTTTTCTTATACCTGGATTGCCATGGCAGGAGGTGCAAACCTACTGAACCTAGGATAAAAACCACAGGCTTCTTAGTAAAAGAAACTTTGGCTGTATTGTTGTACTAAAGAAATAAATATATTAATGTGAGTAATAATGGTTGTTTAAAAAAAAAAGGCAAATCAAACTTGCAGGTTTTGACAGAGGTGTCTTGAGAAGGAAAGTGTTGAGATAATTGGTTTAGAAATGTTGATTCTATAAACATAGAATTAAAATGCAGTTGGCATGATTTACAACATTAACCAGTATTTACATTGTTAAGGTAAATATTTATTTCCACATCCTTTTTCTTGATGTATTTTGATCCAGTGATTCATACCATTTTGTTTTCTAATGCATAATATTGTTGGAAAGCTTAGCAGATTGGGGGTGTGATGAAATCACAGGGCCAAAATGCTGTGAATTTGGACTTGGAGAATTTAAAGTATGTTTCTCTTTAGTTAGTAGATGAACAAGTAGGAGAGAGCAGACCACATATATCTATATAAAACCTGGAAAAATGCCAGAAATATGCAATTGCCCTATAGACCAATGGAGTGTGAATATTATATGTAACATATGGAGACAAGTGTCACATCTCAAATTAGTTTAGTGCAGCAGATTTTTCTGCAGTTTTTGAGGTTATTCCTCCTTGTTTTAAAGCAGTGGATGTGAAAATGATTTGCTAAAATTCCTTCAGGCAAATAACTGGTGGATAAGGTTTTTGCCAAGAGGTAGAGAATGTCTTGAGTAGAGCAGCAGGACACAGGCTGGGAACAGGTAGAGAAAAGCAATGAAGATGGGGTTCGGGGGGGGTGGGGGTGGTGGTGTTGTTGGATACTGACTACTTTTTTTAAGCTCTGAAGTCTGCAATAATGTTATCTTTCATGAAGTTTTACAAATCATTAGTCTCTAACTGATGCTTATGCCTTTGGGTAGGTGGGGAAATATGCTTTCATTTAACAATGTAGAATTGATTCATGTAGGATACCTTCTTTTTTTTAAGTAAGGATTTCTGACATACAAGCTTGAGGGTGTATTATCCTCTCACTGTGTATGCATAGGTTTCATTAATGCTAATTATCCAATAATGATGAAGGTGCTGGAGACTGCCTGGAGATTAAAGAGCAGCTGCAAGAAGCTGATAACCTGTGATACTGCTGTAGGGCATTAGCCCTAGCAAGTCATTAATCGCTGGAAGTACATGGTACTACTATCCATGAAATGACAAAAGGTTTGAAGATCGGGGTGGAGGTAGGAATGAGCAGACAGGTTGTACATGAATACAGGATTACAGGAGGATCCAATCTCATATTCTGTACATGTGGCCCACAGGAACTGATCTTTCAGGTCTTGGAGCAAAGGGAAGGCTTGTGAATTTGGTGGCCGTCTGATTTAGGAAAATAGTTCAAACTTAAGTCTGTAGAATGAAGGAATGGGAACATCATTTGCCGTATGGTTTCAGTTCTAGTTTGTATATTTCAAAGAACTAGCTCCTATTAATAAAAATAGTTTTGATTAATGCATGGTCAATATGGGCTAAGTAGTTAATTCCAAGATAAGAGCCACCAATGTGCAATCTCAGCCCAGAAGGCCAATCATGTCCTGGGCTGCATCAAAAGAACTGTGGCCAGCAGATCAAGAGAGGTGATTCTTGCCCCTCTACTCTGCCCTGGTGAGACCTCACCTGGAGTACTGTGTCCACTTCTGGAGCCCCCAGCACAAGAAGGATGTGGACATATTGGAGCGTGTCCAGGGGAGGCCACCAAAATGATCAGGGGAATGGAGCATCTCTTGTATGAAGACAGGCTGAGGGAGTTGGGGCTGTTCAGCCTGGAGAAGGATTCTGGGGGACCTTATAGTGACCTTCCAGTACCTGAAGGGGGCCTACATGAATGTGGGAGAAGGTCTATTCAAAAGGGTTTGTAATGATAGGACAAGGAGCAATGGTTTTAAGTTAGGAAAGGACAGATTTAGACTGGATGTTAGAAAAAAATTCTTTAATCTGAGGGTGATAGATCACTGGAATGGGCTGCCCAGAGAGATGGTGGAGGCCCCATGCCTGGAGTCATTCAAGGTCAGGCTTGATGGGGCTCTGAGCAACCTGCCTAAAACATTCTATGATTCTATGATATGAATTAAACACTTAAGCATTACCCTTTATATATGATTCAAAACCTTATATGATTGCATCATACTTGCTGTCACTGTGTGCTTTTATAATGAGATGCCAAGGAATGGGTTTTGGATGTAGTGTTAGCTAGGCTTTGGTGTTCTCATCTTTTGTCAGTTTGTCTCAGTTCTCTGTTTCTCCCTCCACTGGGAGATTTTGCTAGATACATGAAATTAAAATCATTAAGTATTCTATATTCAACAAAAGCAAAATGACTGCACTTCCAGTGTATTAGAACAATTCAATAAAAACAATGGGGCCAGGTTATGAGGTCTTAATTCTTCATTGATAGCATGCTTTTGTATCAGTGACTGGAGTATAAAATCTTGTTATCACCTTTACTAATAACAAAGACCCTTGTTCATTTAAATTTTACTTAATGCCTTTTTTTTTTTTTAAAAAAAATAAATGCTGTCAAACTGAAAGTGTGGTTTAGTCATTTAAATCCCTAACTCATCAGGTACAGGAGTTATTTAAATATATCACACAGTATTTTAGGGAACCATAAAGCAAACAAAGAAGTAATCGGTTCATCCTAGTTCCAGATGACATTTGTATTTTGTAGAAATTCTTAAAAGATGTAAGTGTCCAAAAGTGATAAATCACCAGCTGCACCTGCAGAACTGTTCTGAAAAGGGATGATTTTATAGAAATGCTATTTTGAAAAAATATAGAATTTTACTTTTCATCACCCATTAGCAGAACTGCAATTCTTTTATAACAAATAAGCAGGAAATCTCAAAGCTTTTTAGAATAAACCTGTGCTTTAGACTTTCAGACTTTCTCTTTGACTTTCTTCTTAGCAGACTCCCTTCTGAATAACCCCATGAGCTCACCTTTCCCATTTAGCTCTTCTCTTTATAACAGGGCAATACTCTCAAAAAACAATGATCTGGTAATG
>JANHFX010000786.1:79016-89895 GCA_027560015.1 Chloroceryle amazona | reverse complement strand
TAAGATTTCTATAAATATAGAATGATTATGCTAATATGTAATAAATATAAATAAATATTAACTGATCAAAATACAAGAAATAAAGTTGTTTGTATTTCTCAAATACTTTGTAAAAATGCAATCTTAATTTTTGGGGATGCATATATTTTTCATGTCTGAAAAAAAATAAAAGAGAATCTCTGCAAGGAAATACTCTATTTAGAGAGAAAAATGGTCCATTTCCCTCGTGTCACACCCTCACACACTGGCATGTTCACAAACTTAACATTCATTCAGTGTGCATTAGCGCAGATCGCTGTAGAAGACTGCAAAGGCAAGTTGTTGGTGCTGAGAATGCAGTATCCAAACTACATGTGTTTTAGGGATTTTACTTTAGAATATTTATAACTTGATTTATGGCCTGAATGTTCATTAAAAGTTGGGGCACATCAGGTGAGGTCTCCGAGCACATCTTCTAATTTAGTTTTATCTGAGAGCACAGCAGCTGAAACAAAAGCACCAGAGATAATTGGGATATTCTCTTCAAAAGCAGGAATCCTGATACAAATTAAAGCCAGATTCACGTAAACCACCCAACCCTAATTTAAGCATCAAAGACAAGCATCACCAAAAGCGAGCATACTGAATTTTAAACTCCTGAATTTCTAGCCAAAGGGGAGGCCAGATGAATAAATAACAAACTCTTTTGAATCTGTGGCCTGCATTTTAAATGGCTACAGCCCTCTGCCACTTTCTCCTTGCCCTTCCTTAAGTACCCTCATACTTAATGAATGATCCTTCACTAGATGTGCAATCCAGTTCTGGAATTTCTTATATTTTATCTGTATTATCACTACAGCCTGAGTTTGAAAACGCTGGGTCCAGTCTGCAGCTGCAATTAAGACTAAGAATTACACACTAATTTCAGAGAATATCCCTGAAAAAATGCATAAGCATCTAGTTCAATCAATTTTTGATTTTGACATTGTGAGTTCACATTAATATGGATTTCCTTTTTTATTTCATAACTGTAGCTCGGGAAATGTGAGACAGAAACTCAGGGCTTCTTTCTAAAGAGTGCTTGCCACCAACTTTTCTATAATCACTATTTCTTTATACTTTGGGAGGTCGTCTTAGTGTTTGGGGATGTGCTCCTCACAAAGTATACTGGAATTTCGTTGCAGCCTGGTGCTGAATTCACACACTCTTTACACGGCACTATTATTTTGCAATTATTTTTACACTCTCTGCAATCTAAGAATACTACGTATTCTTAGCAGTGATATTGCTACGTGCACCAAAAAACTCTGTCAGGGGGCTAGGATACAATGAAATACAATCATGCCCTGAGGAACTGTGTTATTGAATCAGAGCATAATCAATACAATCAGAAGCTCAATATGGAAATAAAAATGACACCCACCACTTGTTGAGCTATTTTTCAAATATTTCCCACAGTTCTAGCTTAATGGAAAGCATTATCCCAATCTCCCTAGCAGAGGCAATTGTAGTGGCCACATGTAGCCTCTGTAACTCTGAGATAATTGAAGTAGCCCACAAGCAGCTCACTGCATGTGCTTAAGTGCTCTGCAAACACCAGGCTAAATTTCTGCTCTTATTTGCAAGGGTTAACTGCAACCATTACCATTATCTGCTAAAATGATCTCCTCAGTGAAGCAATTATTGTGTGCCTTGCAAAAGCAGAGAGAATTCCTTGTCCAAAATTATAGAAGCTGCCAGTATTAGCACTAAGACTTGAAATCTTGCTTTCCCTCGTGCTGAAATTACAGTTTTCTCAGAAGAAAAACTAGTCCACTGGTGAGGAATCATCCATTGGTGATTCACAGGCATGATCCACAAGGCTTTTTAATGGCAGACAAGATATAGATATGTTATAGAAATACAGATATATAGACTACAGACGTATTTGGAGAAAATGAAACAGAAGATTGTTTTGTTTATGCAGTTAACAGAATGATTTCAGCTGTGTAAATGGACCACTTTTAAATGACCTCTGTTCCTATTACCATGACAGAAAAGATAGACCAGAGCTATTTCATAGATAAATGTAAGTTAACATAGAAAATCCACTATCATACAATTTTAATCTCCTCCGTTTGTTTTTGGTTTGTTTGGCTTTTTTAATTACCAACCAGCAAAGCTGACTAACAGGCAGCTACCAAGAATCTTAAGTTTTATAGCCAGGAGGAAGAACACAGCAGTAAATAATAAGGGAAGAAGTACCTTCACCTGCTGTGCATGCGTGTGTGCGTGCACACACACAGATTATGTTCTGTGCCTACATTCCTCACAAAGAGTGCTGGCTGAGTCTACGTTATTTAATAATAATACATTATTATTCAGTACTGCTGCTGATGTATGGAAACATAAGAAGAGATAAAAAAACTAATAAAAATAAAGCTATGGGGAGATAAAAACCTTTTTGGTTGTGTAGAAGATTTTTTTGCTCTCTCTTTACAACCTACCTTAAATTAAGATGCTGAGATATGATATTTTCAACAGAAGCAATTGCAGAGTGGCTCTATACATATCACAAAATATGTAAGAAATGATTCATAAACATCACAGCTAGAATTATTATTTTTTTTAAAGATAACTACTGCAGGGTGAGATAAGGTGAGTAAGGATGACCTACATGAAGTACTTTCTGGTTGGATAGCATTGCCTATGTGTATAATAATAGTAAAATATAAAAATCACAACCTTCTCTTCAATTACAAACAGCAGGGTAAGTGTGACTGATTGTTCTCATCTTCTTTTAGATGCTGCAAACTTTCAGAGACATAAACATGAAACTGGATGGTAATTTGGGCTTTACGAAGAGTTAAGATGGTGCATTCTATTGCAATTTTTCTTAATCACACCACAAAAGCTTAAGTAGGTCCATCAGCAGTGAGAAGACCTAGAAGGGTTGGGCTGCAAAGGTGGTACCTGATCCTGTAGTCAGATTCAGCTTATGAAAAAGAGAGTTGTTTGAGATTGATGAGGCTGGATCCACGTAAGCCAGAAAAGTGAGGCAAAACCAAAAAACTAGAAAAAGGCTCTGCAAAATGAACTTATGATTTTCAAAGCAAAAAAAATCCGTTACATATATAACTTCATCTTAAATAGACACCACTTTCATACTATGACTTTCCTTGAAAAAAAAATTTTACTCTTAAGTTCTTGGTTTCCTCAAATTATTATTTTTTATTTTTCTTCTAAGCTTTCAGACAAACTGTTCAGAATACCTTGGTGAACCTTGAACCCAAGACAGTCATCCTTTTTCAATGACATTTTTCTCAAAACTATAAGCAGTGGCAGTCTTACATTTGTACCCATCTCTTTCTTTTCTATGATCAATATACAAATAATTACAGAACGCACGATTCCAGGAAACATATAGAAGGTCAGAGAGTTTTCAAAGAGAATTTTTTAAGAATCTATCCTTCCATTTAAAAAAAATAAATGTGACGTTTTCCCTTGCTCTCCATAAAAGGATTCCTGTCAGACTGCCTCAGAGCCAGAGGGCTGAGAGCTGCATAGCTGCTAAGACACAGCAGACTGTCAGTGGATCCAGGTATCACATCAGCTACCAGCAAGTCTCTACCAGAACTTTTCAGCCCTGTTTTCTTAATGAAAGCAGATTTACACAACCACATGACCTGTTCATCTGTCACACTCTCACATGCTCTTAGTTTACTGGCCAAATCACAAACTTTGAAACAGATCTCAAAGGCAGAAAGAGATTTGATGGGTTTGGGGTGGTTGTTTGGGGATTTGTCTTTTTTTGAGGTGGGTGGGATGTGGTTTCATTTTTTTGAGTTTTATGGGAATCTCCAGATGGATAAAGGGAAGAAATGTGCAGTGCAAGGTCAACTGTTCAGGTTGTTTTGCTTGCTGGCCTGTCAGCACATGCACGACCCCAGCCAGTTACAGCTGCCTCCTGTCCAGATAAAAACACGGGACATGAGAGGAAGCAGAGAGCATCATACAAGATTCAGGGCATGTCCTGGAGAACATGGTGGTGGAGTGTGAAGGCAACGGGGTGGACAACAGAGGAATTTAATAGAGGTATGCATGAAAGAATAAAGTTGCTTCCATAAGAACATAAGACAAATCTTCAATAAACTAAGCTTCATTACTTCTGTTGCTTACAAAAGAACATTTTTAACTTAGCTATCGTCAAACATTTTAACTGCACCTAATTACAAAGTTCTGGCACAATTTAGATAAAATAGGGTTTTTTTCAGACACCACTGATGAATTACAAGTAGTTTGGGCCACTGTAGGCACCAGATGAGGCAATGAAAAAGCATTTGAAATACCTAAATAATATTACATTATTAACTTCAAAACTCTAGCACTTTGAGCAGTTAAATGTGTCTGAATGGTGAATACACTTTTGACATTTGCCTTCAATTAATTGATAATTCATCACTAGAAACATATTACTATTTCTTGAACAGTGCTTGGGTCATAAAAATACAGAAACACAAAGGAGGTTGAACTGAATCAGTTAAAGGTCCATCTCTGTAATACCCTCCTTTGACAAAGTTCAGATGTGAAGGTCCAGAGAGTAACACACCAGCAGATGAAGTCTATATGCTGCTTCCTACCATCTACTTTACAGAGCTGGTTTGGAGCCTGAGGTTTTATCCCTAAAGCACAGCATGAATGGGTGGAAGGGCATTTTTATTGAGCTCCATTATCAGTAAAAAAGCATGGGCTATTTTCCAACTGTCAACAAAAACTACTTGCTTCTCTGGTGTTCTTTTAAATGGCAAATGAAGAAGTAAAGGACAAGCAAATTCCAATTTCTAAGTTGCCATTATTTTTGTTACAAGATAGTTTCCTAATAATGAGGGGAACCGCTGACAAGAGACCTTCCTGTGGTATTGAATACACAAAATGTTCAACATTGGGCAACAAGAAGTGAATACTGGGGTCTCTCTTTTAAGACACAGAATTAAGAACTGTGTTGAGACAACTTAGTTCAGAGTAGGAGGAAGTTATCTTCACCAAGCATTCAGAGACTATGAGATTTTTTTTCAAGCTCCAAAACATTTTTATTTTTCTTCAGTAGCAGCTTTCCCTACACTAGTATCAGTGCAACAGTAAACAACAGCAGAGTGCAAACAGCTCGCCAAGGTATCACAAGGTGTCAGTTTCCAAGTGGGGCTAGGAGTCAGGTTGTATATTATCCAATAAAACCAAACTCACACCTTATCTGCCTCGGTAGATAGACACTCGTTTCCTTCTGCAGGTGGTAATAAGTTGAATGAAGGATGTAACAGAAGTTGGCAATACACAAGTACTGTGTTTTCTTTCTATGTAATATATAATTCCCAGAATTATGTAATGACTATTTAAAAAGCCCCCAAAAGCTTTTCCTAAATCATGAGTGCTTTTAAGACAAACACACTTATGTTGAGAGTACCATGTATTTAGTAGGAAAATTCCTTGCTACAGAAGCAAAATTAATCAAATACTCAATTACATCTATGGATTAAGATCAATTACAGTGTTTTGATTCTTCAGACATTGATGGAGGTACTTAGTGGTTTGTCTTTTGTTTACTGTATTACATTTCATTTTGCATTTGTTTGGGGAGTTGTTTGATTTTTTTTTTGTTTTGTTTTATAATGTGTTCGTTTGCCTCGCATGCAAGGGGCCAGAGCAGCGACACCCAAGACCTGGAACCAGGTCTACAGTTCAGTAACAGGAGTCCAAAAAGACACTGATGATCAAGAAAAGCAGATGAAGCCAGGATAAAAAGCCTGGAAGTAAAACCTAGATGAAAACAACACTAGCATTTATCTTTCGACTAACCAAGGAGCAACTGTTAATTGTGTTAGATGGAGCCATCTCTCTTAGCAACACAGAGAGCTTGGGCTTCTAAGGGCCTGGCTGAAGGGAGTTGCTTATCTGGCATTGTATAGTGGAAAGAGAGACAGACTTTTCTCGGAGGTCACAGAAACAGGACAAGAGGCTACGGATATGAGCTGGAAATTCCAACAGGAAAATTCCAATTAGATCTATTATTTATTTACTTTAACCATGCAAGCGGTCAGATTCTGGAGGAGGCTACAGGATCTTCATCCCTGAAGGTTTCAACACAAGTACCTGCACTACTTGATCTCATTAGATCTGTTTGAGCAGCTGGGTGGACTTTAATACCTTGTAAATCTTCCAAACCAGATTATTCTATGATTCTAAACCAGAGCATACTTTATAGCAAAACCATGTATTGTAAGAGCAATGAAATATTTACCACAAGGTCTAAAATATGCATTCAGGAAAGGATATCTGAAAAACAACAGCAGCAGTATCTGATGGATCCCACTAATATTGCAGCTTACTCTTATAAGGGAAAAAACTAATCAAGGTTACTACCAGAAGACCTGTGTGAGTGCCACACTTTATTGCTTTGTGGTCTCTTTCCAATTTCTGTTTGTGAGAATGTAGATAGCTCAGCTCAATCCTCATAATTTGATAGCATTCCTGTATCAATAACACTTGCCTCCTCTTGCTTGGCTTCGGTTAAGCTTCCTCTAGTACAACTCAGAAACTGTAATCAAGGAGCTGAGACAGCCACAGTATCTAAATTAATATTAATGCCTTACAAATCTTAATAAAAGCAGCATCTCCACTTGTTTCACACACTTTCAGGAGGAGAAACCTAAGAACCTTATGATCTCTACAGATTACTCAGCAGCAGAAAGTAGAGAGAATACCAACACCTCAGACTTCAAGCCAGTTGCATTATTCTAATAACAGTCGCTAGAGAAAATATTCCAGTTCTGTGTAAAGCCCTCCCTTGAAGCCTGGACTGGTTCAGCATATCCTTTAGTTACCAAACACCATTTGTGCTGCAATACATTCTTATTTCTGTTAAGTGAAATAATCCCCAGAGAGTGCAGATTTACCTTCTAAGAACCTAAACCTCAGGTTAGGTGCTTTTAATATCCAGATATTTTCCCCCCCTTCTTCAATTAAATTTGGCTAAAAAAGGCTAAATCATTTCCAAAACACTTGAAGTGTTCACTTTGTCTCCATTTAAGTAGAAAAGGCTTCAAAACACTCACTAGAAATGAGGAGCCAGAATTAAAATTAGTCACACACCACTTGCCCTTGATTTCTACATGGGATTCTATTCGCTCGTGTCCCTAGAGCAGAGAAGGTAATAGCACATGATTCTCAAGACCCTTAAATCCACAGGGAATTTTCTTACTATTCTTTGATATTGTGCAGTTTTTTAATAAAAATAAAACTCTGGTAAAGACAAAGCTATTCAGAGCTTGATCATATCCAAAGGAACGGATGTTTCCAATGCCTGCAGGGAATTTCAAGGCAAATCAGTAAGCTACGAATGCAGAGTTCCCTCAAGACCTTGCCTTGGATTCATGGACAGTATGTTACTGAAAAATATTTTCACTGAAATGTTTCAGGTTTTACAAAACAGCATTTTCTGTTGATCTTTTTGACTGAAAAATTTTCAAGAGATTCCCACTGAAAGCACTTTTCCTAAACATATTACCTACCCATTGTGCAACTAAACTATGCAAGAATCTGCTGACTCAATATTTTCCATACTGGTGACATTAGATTTTAATCTACCTCCTCCAACTCCACATTAAATGTCGGTTCTTAGGCATTAAGCCCTTAGAGCCAGTACTTTGGCAAAGCATGTTAGGAATCTAATATGTTGTTTTTATGGTAGGTAATTAGGAGGATACCAAACAGACTAACTATATGGGATATTTTCTCACACTGCAACACAGATACTGACATTAACAGACCTAATCATAGGCAATTTTTTATTCCATTGATATCAAGTAAGTTTTGGCAGCCCGGGAAGAAATAAACTATGCCTATATAACACCAACTGAGCTGTAAAACAAATTATGTTAAGACTTAAGGTTTCAAAATTGTTAGCAAAGAGGAGGAAATCAAGCTCTATCAATGAAAGACAGGTAAAACGTCAATCATTTACAAGTGGAATCACCTACTCATGCCTCTGTTTTTAGAAAATCTGTATTTGGCTTAAAATAGGCAATATATTCTGTAACATTAACTTCCTTGCATTGAGGAGAAGCTCTGCTGGCTCCTGACAGGGAAGTACTGCTGTTAAAGGGATCACTGAGCCTGGAAAAAAATGTAAAAAGAAACACAATGACTGTGGATAGACTTATTAAATGATGGAAAGCCACCAGCATTACTATTTTCTAGTGTTCTACTGTAGGAGTCAGGGGGATTTGATGTATATATAACTATACATTACCATTTTTATTTTCTTCTGCAGCAAGTTGCCATTTTTGTGAAAAGAGAAATTACTGTCAGCTTCCATTCAGCAAAGACAGTTTCTTTGTCCACTGTCTTATAAAAGTGTCACCATTAGGCTCTTCCAGATCTGTCTCCTTGTTTCATTAGGTTTGACACACATTCTTCTTGGAAGTCAGAGGTTAAAAGGCTTTTGAAATCCAGCAATTCCTTCCCCTCCCCATCCCATTCTTGATTGCTGCCTCTCTCCTACAGACAGCTGAAGGCTCTATCAAGGTGCTGCTATTTTCCCTTTTACCCCTTAGTACAAATGAACCCAAACTGAGCTTCTACATCATGCTGCTGTCATGGGCCCATACTTCCAGACTCCTAAATAAACTGCATCTGACTTGGCAGCTGTGTTTTCTAGCACCCGTATCTTGGCAACAAACAGGATGCCTCAGAGCTTCCCATACTATTTACCTTAGACAGCATCATTCATGCAGGGATTGTTGCTTGTTGCTCTTCACAAAGAGGACAACCACCAAGACTGTGGTTATAGGCTGTTCACTTCAAACACAGCCCAAATTTTATAGTACACTCTGGAAGGTTATAGCAGCTCTACTTCCCTCTGGAAACGTGCAGGTTTTTTATGGATTAAATTCAACACAATCTATACAAACACGTGTCGATAAATTTAAAAGGGATAATAGTACAAAATGAATGTGAAAGTTGGAATACCTGGCTAAAAGAGTTTGAACTTTAAAAGTCAGCATCATCATAGAAATGCAAAGCAGCCATGAAGCGGGCGGCTGTACTAAGGGCTGGTCAGCCAGCTTACTCTAAAGCAACCTGTGCATGTATCAAGCCCACAGCTGTATATAAATTAACATCTCAGTTCACCTAATCAGTAGCATGTTTTTGAAGGGAAGAATATACCAACTTTTGTCCATGAGATGGGTATAGCAGTGCCTGACTTACGGAAATGAGGGGTCACACATTTATTGCAAGGAGAGCAAGGTGGGTTTATTGCTTGCAGAGCAGCAGTGGGAAGAAAGGGAGCAACTGAGTGTGCCAAAGCATTCATCTGACCTACAGTCCACTCTCACAAACTGCAGATGGATAAACAGTGTGTGCAGAGTGATACAAAGCAGCACTGATTGATACCGAAAGAAATAAGCAGATTTCCTACAGCCATGTAACTTCCCTTTCGCCTTTGCAGGGTCCCATTTCAGCAAGTAAAATGCAGTGTGTTTTACTCTTGAATTTTTTCACTTCAGGACAGGCACTGGATCTGCTCATACCTGTAGCTTAGAATAGTTGTATTCTCAACTGCTAAGGCATCAGTTCATACATTTCATCAGATTTGTCTTCCCACTTCTCTCTCCATGAAAAAGAAGCAGTGATAGAACTTTGAGGTCTCGCATGATACCCCAAGATTCCACCTCCTACCCTTCCTTTATGAGCCAAGTTTTATTTGATTTTTGTTTACAGTGTTCTTCAACCTATAGCAAGATTAGTGTGTTCTGTTATTGAAATATTGGCTTAACTGAGCCCCGACAATTCCTTCACCACTTTCAGATGGATTTACATGTGTCCATCTGAAAGCATGACAGCTACTTTAGTAAATAATGAACATTGTCCCTATCATTTAATCCTCTAAGCTAGTCTTCCCAACTCCCAACTGTTTGCAATGTCCTACAGGATAGCAGAGGTAAAAGCATGAGAATCTTATCAATTCTGTTATGTTTAGTCCAACTTTAGTCCAATGCATCCCTCATAGACTTAAGAGACAGTCCAACAATGACAACATTCTTCATCTCCTTGAGCTCAGGAAAAGCTGCAAGTACTCCAGAAGGTAAAATTATCACTCAGTGAAAGTGAGGAGGGATCAAATAAAGCCTCAGGAAAGAGGTTGATCAAACACACGACAGGAGAACCATAGCTGTAACATGAAATAACAGGCCATGCTATCAGAACATTACAGATTTCCTTCACGTAAAGGGGTATAAAGTCCTTTAAACTGAAGAATTCTTATAATTTAAAAATCAAACATGAATCTATTGTTCCCAAATATAGTCCCTGTCCTCCTCCTTGCTTTGTCATCTTCCATATCCTGACTTATATCAAGATCCAATTCACATGCTCCCCTTCCTGGGCTTAGCTTTCACATAATCTGGAATTTGTATTTAGTGTCCACTTAGGGAAGCCAGCAATTTGTATCATTACACAAAGGATATGTGTAGGATGATGTTCACTCAAATCTCTGCATTATCAGTTACAATGAAAGTTGGAAAAAAGTTCTGAAACAAATTTTTGACAAAGATGTGTGGAGCTGTCATTCTATTTCATGCACTGATTTGGCTCATAGTCATTCCTACCCTCCCAAAGTGCATAAACTTTGATGATCCTCAAGGAAAATTCCCATGTCAAAATAGTCAAAAGAAACAATAAAAGGATAAGAAAAAAATCATAGAATTGGTAGAAATTGGAAGGGCCCTCTGGAGATACTCTGGTGCCACCCCCCTGCTCCATCCAGCAGGGTCACCCAGAGCAGAGGGCCCAGCAGCGCAGGGTCCAGGCAGGGTGGGAATCTCTCCAGAGGAGGAGACTCCACAGCCTCTCTGGGCAGCCTGGG
>JANHFX010000786.1:0-78916 GCA_027560015.1 Chloroceryle amazona | reverse complement strand
CAGCAGGCTAGGGTCCAGGCAGGGGGGGAAATTCTCCAGAGGAGGAGACTCCACAGCCTCTCTGGGCAGCCTGGGCCAGGCCCTGCCACTCTCACAAAAAAGTTTTTCGTCAGGTTCAGATGGAACCTCTTGGGTTCCAGTTTGTGCCTCTTGCTGGGCACCATTAAAAAGAGTCTGGCCCCATCCTTTTGACACCCACACTTTAGATTTTGATTAGCATTGATCAGACCTCTTCTCAGTCTTCCCCAGGCTAAACGGCCCCAGGGCTGTCATGCAGCCCTCCACTGGACTCTCTCCAGTAGTTCCCTGTATCTTTTGAACTGGGGAGCCCAGAACTGGGCACAGCTATTAAAATCAATTATAAGAATGCTCCTGAAGATGATAAAGTTATAGACACTTTAGCAGCTTGAGAGTCTACAATCCAATAAAGGATCAAGTATATTATTGACAGTTTGTGGCTATTATATTGTTATTTATGTGTTTACTTCATTGCATGCATTTTAGTTGTTGTACCCATACTACAATAACAATTAAGACTCATATGCAAAAAGCAAGATTAAGAAATATCCCTTCCTGAAACATCAGAATTTATCTTTGCACATCTGAACCGATACGTCCACCCAGTTAAGTTTTGCCCAGCTCCTTCCCTTCCTGCCCTCTGGCAGAAGTCAGTGTCCAAATTTCCACATTCCTAAATCACTGAAGGATGAGACTCAACACAGGCAAATTTATTAGGGCCCATTCCCAACAGCTGGTTGTCCTCTAAGTATTATCACTAATAAAATTTATTAGGGTAACTCTATAATAGGTTTTATTTTTCCCATTATCTTCAGTGGGCTGCAACCACTGTTGATATGGCAGAAAAAAAAACACCAAATCCTTCCCCTTCTGGTGTTTCGCACTGTTGTCACAGTTTATAACTAATTCATGAGGGAACTCAGCTCTCACAATCTGTGTGGACGTGTTTCTGTGTGTGTTTCTATCTGTGTAGGGTGGCAAAGCAATTTAGATATGAGAGATAGCGTAAACTTACTTGGCATTGTACACACAAATATTTTCAGCTTGTCTGCCTGCAAATAGATTGGAAATAATACAATTTATTCTGAATGACTGATTACGGGAATCCTGCTCATAAATCCTAAACATGACATTTTAAAATCAGATTTTCTTTTCATTTTTAAGCAATGAAATGACTTCTCCATCTTGACCTGCTTTATCATTTTCTGGATGAACTAGCTAACTAAGCAGGCCAAAACCTTTAGCTGCAAAGACTCATCATACGTTCTCATCATCTATTTAGAGCACGCATCTGGTGCTTTCGTATTTGTCTTAAAGGAAACAGAAATACAAATAATTATTTTAAACACAACAGGTTGAGACCTTTAAGATTCTCATTCATTTCAATGAGGTGCTACATAAAACATACCTGAGAGCTTATGAGAGTATGAAGACTTTTCTACCTTCCTGTGGTCCATATCAACTTGAGGAAGACGATGACTAATTTAACTTTTGTTTTCATACAGTAGCCTGTGTAAAAGCAGTTGTACTGGCCTGACCTGTTCCCATAGGTTATATCACATCACAGAGCAATCTGCACCCTCACTGCAAGTCTCAACAAAAAATTTACATTTTACATAGAGTTGGACTCTAATTTTTGTCCTACAGAAGACACAACGTTACTCTCTTTAGCCATTCTGAAAAAATACACAAAGGATGACTGAGGCTTATATGGATACATAGCTGTTTTGATTAAAAGTGTGCCTGTGCCTAAAACCTCAGAGAACTTTAGAACTTCCTGGTTTTATCAACTTTATTCCTGAGCATCTGCTACTTTTACAGAAGTATTTAATCAAAAGTTTACTGGAGACAAGTGAGTTATATAAAATAAAAAAAATCCCATCATACCCCAAGCAGAAAAACCTTGCCTCAAGAAATACTTTAAGAAACTTTGCACATGTAGGTCACTATGTTATTAAAGGGAAAAGCAAAGTCCTGAGGCACTTAAGGCTGAATCCACATTTTCAATATGAAATTTATTTTCCGGCAGTTTGTAATTTGGCCATGAAAAACTCCTTCAGGCTGAATTTCTACTATGGAGACTTAGCTCAAACTCAGGTTCTTTCTGTTAGTCTAAGATCTGGTTCAGACATTAAGAAGATTAGTAGAAATTACAGAGATGATATATTGCTCAACTGGAATTCCCTAACAAGATCGGTTGCAGCAGGTTGGCAACTAATGAAATTGTCAGTGTCTCATCATTCCAGACTCATTCTCAGATTAACTGCAATTCCTATCTACACTTACGCAAGCATAACTTGAGACTGGGAAAACCCAGTGTCCGCAGGCCCAAAACACTATCTGGTTTTCACAATCATACATTTGAAAATGCAGGTTTTTGAGAAAGATGCATAAATTTCCATGGCTATAAGACACATTTACCAAACTTCCAACCAAAAGACTTGAATTTTAAAAAGTTTCCAATAAATAAAGACTTGGCGTGATCTCAGATGCGCCTTCAAATAGATGATGTCAGCAAAGTGGACTACAACAGTCTGCCATGGACCCTTCTGAAATAACCAGAAATTTTGAAGTAAACCTGAAACACCAGACTAAACAGACAATTGGGATGTGATTTTCTGCATTTTTGGTTGTGGGTTTGGTGGGTGGAGGTTTTGGGTTTTTTCTTTCTTTTTTTCTACTGGTTTTGGTGTTGCAAGATAGATAAAAAATCAAGGATTTCAAAAGCAGACTCATGTTCAATGCAAAATGCTCAAACCAAGCCTCTCTCTATTTAAATCGGAGTATTTCTTGCAAAATTACCCTCCAGTGTAACTGTGATAAAACCTGAGGCGACTGACCTCAGTTCAGGCTGTTGTCACTGTCTTCACTTCCTGAATATCCAGTCTAGCTGGACTTTTTAATCTAGTGCTCAGATATTTTACCCTGAAAAATAAGTTCCACTCGTTGTTTATGGAACGAATGCCTGGATATCTTTAACAGCAAATTATTTATAGGTGAAGATAGACTAGGAAATAAAAGGTCTGAAGAGCTAAAATAAAGTACAAAATGCCTAACTCTGTATTCCAGTGAAAATGGCACATCTTTGGCAGCGTGCTGGTTTCTAACTTCAGCTCCCTATGCTGTTCTCACATGAAATACGATTAATTTTAAGTCCAAAATTTTTAAACGGCCCTTGAAATCCAGAAGAACTTACTCCTCTCCCTTACTCATTCAGCTTTTTATCTATCAACAGTATTTTCATGTACTTATGTACTTAGATTCTGTAACAAGAGGAATAAATTTTTGTTCTTTCTTAGGCTAATCTCAGGATTGTGCTTTAGCTTCAATGTGCACTCATTAATAATATTACTAAGACAGAAAAAAAAACCCACTCAACCCTCACTCAGTATACCCGAAAATAACTTACTGCTTCAGAATACCACTGGATAAAGTGAGGTTTTTCTTTTTTCCAAGTGTTATTTCATATTCTGGTTTTGCAGTTTATCACATTGATGAGTTGCCACACAACATCCAGACTAGTTCCTCTAACTCTAGCAGTTATTATAGCCTATGGAGAATGCTATCAGACACAGAGACATACCTATCTCTTCACCGCAGTCACTTAACAGAGCATATACAACCAATTGCCTGGTTTATTTGCATGAAAAATCCAGAGGCTCCTATGGTTGGCATGGGCACAGTGCAGTGGCAAACCCAGGCCAACATGATAGATGTTAGGAAGTATGAAGATTGGTTTCTGAGAAATGTTAAGTTCTCTGGGGACTTCTTTCCTTAATTTAAATAGATGACATCTCTTAGAGCTGCTCAAAGGTAGCCGGTTATCATTGTGCGATAACATATCAATGCATAAACATTAGCTCCAAAACTACACCAGAGTTGTTCGTATTAATCTCCAGGTGACACATTTTCTGTTGCTCCAACAATTTTAATCTGCTGGAGCAATGGTGGCACCCTGTGGCTAGAAAGGCAGGGCTGGAAGCCGTGTGCCTGCCGATTCCTCTCGGCTGCACAGCTCATCTGCTGCACAGCCCTTGCTTTGCCTGCGACACTTAAAAGGACGCTGTGAATTACCAGATAAAGCAAACAAAAGAAACACCGAGTCTCATTACATACCGAAAACGTCAAATATTCTACTTAGTCATCTCTAACAGGATTTCCAAGCATCGGTAGGATCAACTGTGGTCCTGGAAACCGTGAAGGAGCAGGTGTGCAGGTGTCAGGAACGCTCTGAGGGGATCAGCAAGTGCTCAGAGTCCTGCTGCCGGTGAGCTGCTGTGGCGAGGTTCAGCTGCACAGCCCCTGGCTCCGGAACGTTGCCCTACGTGCCAACACCTCCCAAATATTACTGAAATATCAAAAAATTATTAATCCTGTCAAATAACTTTCATCTTGGACTGTGCGTGGTTGTGGGTGGGAAGGCGTTGGCAGGGGGCTGCAGCAGCTGCCTCTGTGAGGAGCGTTCAGGGCTGCTCTGGGCTGGACACAGCCGGTTCCAGCCGGTTCTGCAACGGTACCACCACCCCAGGGCACAGCTGAGCCCATCAGGGGGCAGGCGCTGCCTGCCAGCCAGGGAGCGGGCAGCAAGAAAAGGCGGGAAAATGGGCCTTGGGGAGAACAGCAGTTCCCCTTGATTGGTGTTGGCCAAAAGGCAGCAGAACTCCAAATGACCGCACCTTAAAGCTGCCTTCAGTGCTGTCTGAAGTAAAATGTCCCAGAATTTTTACTTTTCCCTCCTCACAACAGGCGAATCAAAGTGTTGTGACCTGGTTTTGTAGCAGAAAGCCACAGATCTTAGTAATAGCAACTAAATCCTCCTGGTAAATAACTAAATTACCACACTAATCCACCCAGACAATACATTGGTCACTATATTTTTTCCAGCTATAGGTAACGTAAGTAGCAGCAGGTCCTTCTCAGCAGCATCCTCATACAGGAAACATTTGGAAAATGAGAAATGGAAGTGAAATTAATAGGACATGGGGAAGAAAACCCAGCATTTTTAAGTAAAAGCAAAAGAACTTCCCCTGCCTCAGCCTTTTAGATAACTATCATGACTTTGAGGGTCTGCTTGTACTTTTTACTAACTTGTGGCTTCTGCATTGTCTGTATTGTAGCATACTGTGGTTTATATTATGCATAATTATATAGATGTTTGGGTTTTAAAAAATATTTGCATAGCTCACCTATGGCATCAGTGGCATTATTATTGTGAATGGCTTTTTTTTTTCCTCTTCTCAATCAGCTTTATCTCTTTCCCACAATATCCCATACTGGTGGATGACTGCACTGCAACACCCCAGTGTTCACCAAAGCAAAGCACCTCTGCATTGCCATCCATCACTCAGCAAGACAGACAGACAGACTGACTGAATTTCCTCTTCCCAGGGGGCTAAGCACCTTTCCTTTGAGATGTAACAGTTTGCCCCCTGACAATGTCATAACCTTTGGGAATATACTTGAATTTAATCTTTTCTATGTGACAAGGTATAAACTTCACAGATATGGAAATATTAATAACTCCAAGTTTCAATACACACAAAAGAAAATCTAATAATTAATGGCATCTTATGCCTGAGAAAGTTGTTGTACTCTTAGGGAAATACTAGCAAATAGTACATAACTACTGGAGATTTAACTCAATTTGACAGAGTGATATTTTTCATAATGAGGCAAAGTTCCATACCTGGCTTCCATAAATTTGTTTGAATAAGTATTTCCTAAATTCTTTGCCTGATTTGGTGCCTTGCTTGGCACTGACCAGTAACAATTCTCTGTCTGGAAAAAATAGTAAGTAACTTTTTGTAAAGATCCAATGAGAGCTGAAAGCACATCACTGAACTGCCTGAGAACTGTTACTGGCATAAGAGAGAGCAAAGGATTCTCCAAAAGGTGAATTTTGGAACCATTAGGCTGTCCTGATTGATCCTTACCGCTCTCTCCTCCTCCCTCATCGGTAGAAATTCTGTTATGTACCAAAGAAGACACTTTATCGGGTATCTCTTCTGTGCTTTAAGACATTTTAAGAAAAAGTAATAGAGAAATGTCCCAATTCACCAGCTACATATATTTTTAAACAAATTTCTCATGGTTCTTTCTCTATTTGCTTTGAAACATGAGGTCTTTATTTACAATCCGGAACGGTATCCAGTTGTTGTTTGCTAGGATACAGATTCACAAAATGAATTAAAGCAAAACGCCACTACTGACAGTCAGGAGTGTTGAAATGTTTCCTAAGAAATCCTCGTCTATCTACCCAGTGATTACATTTCCCATAGTCACAGAATGACTTCTAAAATGTGTCATTTCCTATATAACAACAAAAAGCAAGCAACTCTTGGTGGATCTCAGTGGATGAGCTGAGGTTTAATGAAGAATTGCAAATGAGGTTTAATGAAGAATTTCTTGTCCTAAAATTTTCCTTCCCCCAACTTGTTTCTTTCAAAAGCAGATCCCATGACTATATCCTTTCATGACGGTCAATACCCAGCAGATCTACACAGTGAGCTGTGCTGCAGTGCTTCTCTTTAGCTCAAAACACCGACAGCTTTAGCTCTCCTCCACAAACCCATTGCCAAGCAAACGATTTGATCAGTCTAATCTTGAAAAAAAGACAGTGATAAAGTTTGTTAGCCAAGGGCTGATATCAGAGATCTGCTTCCACACAGAAAATGAGAGTGCAGCAGTCCCTGTTAGTTTTAAAGAAATCATTCAAATCAACTATTGGCTGTTCCAGTGAAGTAATTTCCTCAATGATAGCATGTCTGTGCAACCCTGGAATCTTAGCTTAGTGGCTACTGATAAAAAAATGTTAAAGCTAAGCCTTTAACTGAATGAGTGCAGTGGGAGTGTAAATTAAATACTGCAGCTGGAATAAGACCTCCACTTGCTTGGAACACACTTTACATCTGAGAAGCTATCTACATCTGATTTCACAGTCTCCCATTCAAATGTACGAATTTACCATTCCCACTCCAGGCTGTTGGTTTCTTTAAAGTAATCAAGTAGCAGAAATGTTGAAGCTTCTGCAACAAACCAGGCACATGTGCAAGCCAAAACATTTGTTTCAACACTCTCTTTCTGCACTGGAAGTATAATATACCACAAGAAATCAGCAGGAGAGAAAATGAGATGACCAACACCCTAAGTTTCTATAACCGCAAAGAAATTTTTGAGTGAAAATGGCACAATAAACTTACAAATGAATCTCAAGATTTTTTTAACCATAGGAAGGTTAAACAATGATCACTGTGATCTTTGTCAAATAAGATACAGGCTAAAATTCTTTCATTACTCTTAAATACAGTGATCAGCAAAATCCAGCAATCATTTGGCTCTGCTGATTCTGCCTGTTCTCCGGTATCTCACTGAAATTTTACACACTATGACATCACTTCTCAGAAGGCATATGGGGGATTATGTTGCTATGTCCTCTGTGTGCCCCAGGGTGATCTATCTACTCCATTCCATTTCAGTACCCAGAAAGCAGCTCTGCTTTAATGGACCACACACCACTCTTGTGTGGCAGACATTTGGTACCCTCTCTTTTGATACATGGAGCGTTGTCCAACGGATGCTCATCTTACAGGATCAGATCATCCACAAAGAGAGAGTGAAGTTTTGGTCATATACAGAGGAATTCTGAATCATCCACTGCTGCAGCGATATGCAGGTTTCACCTGCCTTGCACTCTTGCATTCTGGTCAGGTGTAGCTAACTTCATTTTCAAACAGCAAATCGGTACTTAAAAGAACATTGAGGTTTCATTTATGTTGTTATATAAGCTACTAACGCTGGCCTACTGCTGAAAAATGAGATGCAAATTCATTTCTAATTAATTTCTCTTTACATAGCACATGTCACCTTCACTGGTCACTATCCAACTTAGTAATTGGTTATCACTTTGCAGGAATTTCTTATGATTGCAATTCCAAAAACATCTGCCTGAACTATAACAATAAATCCCTTGGCATTTTATCTTAACACGGTTGTCTCAAAAGCCAGCTTCTCTTACAGACAGTTGGTATTTTATTGATATAGGCTATTTGTCCCATTAAAGGGATAGAATAAAAGCACAATTGCTCAAAACTATTCCAAAAACCCATGGTGCTTCTTCATTCACAAAGGCTGTATGCATAAGAAAATAACATTGCTTTTTGTCAATCACACATCAATCCTCTGTATATTTTGCAAAATGAAATTACTAATCCAGGTCAGACAGTAAAACCAGGTATTTCCAGCAACAAGTATAGTATAAAAAAAGGCAATAAAAGTATTTTACGAGTTTGTGGCTTAATTACAGACTGTCAATACCTAAGTACAATAACTATTCTTTCATATCCATTGACATGTTAATCATGTATACAAAGAAGGCTTTCTCATGTATCTCACTGTGTAAACTGACAGATTTTTCCAGAACAACTAGTGTAAAGGAAGATTTATAGAGGGCAATTTCAATGCAATTTATTTAGAGAGAAGCTTTTGGAAGTGTCAGCCCTGAAGATATCATATATTTCACTTATCTCACACAGCCCAAAGTGTTAGTCTTGAAGCATTTTGGAATCTTTCCAGAGCATGTTTCCACTAGCACTTTGAGAAGAAAATGAGAGAAAGAAAAACAGCATCTAAACTGCATTTGCATTTGTCCCCCCATGAATTTTGGGTTGTTCTTTGTCAGAAATTAGTATGAAACAAGGAAAAATAATGAAAATGAACTTAATTGAACTTCAGAAAAATGACATAATTTCACCTCTTTTTAATGAGTTGAGTATTTTGGGAGGAAGCTTCATTAGCCAAATAAAGTTAAATTAAGTACATTTTCAAGGGTGAAAGAGATTTGAAAAGGATCTATTATTTGGTCTTTTGAATGCCCAAGAGCCCAACAGATAGAATTAACTGTTATTTTTGACATTAACCCAACGGACCGTTATGCACTAAGATTGTCTGATAAACACTAACTTAATTTAACCTGAAATTCCTTTGAGACATATTGCAATTAAATACTTTCAGTAGCTGGTGCGAATGAGAACCAAACCATCACCAGGAACAGAAAGAGACAGTAACCATTTATTTTATGAGATACGACATTTATGACTATTCATATAATCTTGTGACCTTAGAAGAGAGCGGGATGTAATTCCTGCGGAAGAACTAGGGATTGTACAGCACTGGCATAGCAAAATTAACAATCTGGAACAATTCAATTAAAAAAGAAAAAAAAAAAATATTTGAAATTAAATCTGAAATACCACAGCCAACCTCTACATTCTAAATCAGTTGTAGTAGAAGGAAAAAGCCCATACAGACCCTTAACAGCATTTCCTTTATTTAAATGCTCTCTAAATTTGCAGTTCTGAAACGGGTATCTTATTTTACAGCAGAACACTCATCTGGTGCATTGGCTGCTTTGGTCCCAACACTAAGAGCTACCACAGCACAACAGGGCCATCATTCCAGTTTCAGCAACAAATGGATTTTTTCCCCTCTGACGAACTGCAAGTTAGCTGATGCTCTCAGGCCAACTAAACCTTTCAAAGCCAAAAGGAAAAGGCAGTGATTATTGATGTCACCATTTTATTTCCTATAGCTAAATAAGAGTGAGAAGCAGGATGCAAGTTTGTCTGCCTTCAGCATCTCACCCACTAGCTATACTTTGCTACGTGCAGTGGACAAGCTGCTAACTTCACTTTGTTGATAGCTTTCCTTTATTTTTTTTGTTTTCATCATGTTTTGTTTCTTTGATGTGCTTCCTTCATGTAAAACTGTTTCAACACGTTATTGGTTTTATTCTTTATTATCAGTTCTTGGCATGCAGAATGAAAAAGACTAAAATGATGTTGACCTGATTTTTCTTTTTCCCTTTAGTCATACTCCCAAAATAGATATATATCTGTCCACAAAGATGTAGCATATTGTATAATTTTTAATCTTATAAAGGGAGAATCTGTGATCCAATATTAAATTCAGATTTTGCAAACATGTCAGTGCATATTGGCTTCACCTAGATAAACAATATCAAGTACAGAGTATGGTACAATAAGCTAACAAAACAGATTTTAAAATTACCAGTTTGGTATTCACTAAAGATTTGGGGTAAAAGAGCTAGTTTAGATCAAATAAGGGCAGTTCATGAATAAACCATAGGAGCTCATGGGCTTGAACAGAAGCTGGTCCATTTATTTTCTTTTAATTTCTTTCACTTCACTATATATTTGAAAAGCTAGAATTTGAAGACCAAGGGTAATACTAAAAGTAACATTCTCCCAGGAATTCAGATCAAATCTGAGCTAAATGTCCACCTCTTCTACATAACCATAGTATTTTGCTTCTTGGAAATTTTAGATTTGTTCTTAACAATGACCCCATGAAGCAAAGAACACATTATCTATTTAAAAATAGATGAGGTGCAGAGAACAGAATAGTAACCTGAACAAAGTTCAACAGAAGGAAGTGAAAAGAAAACACAGGCTTTTTGATAACTATTTAAGGCCCCAAAATAAAAGATGACTTGTCCTAGCAAGCCTGGGAAAGATTAAAAGTCTCTGATATAGTTCATCTGGGGAAAATTTCCAGCCCATTTTTCATCTGCCTAATTCTATTTTGGATAAACACCCAGATTTCTGAGCACTTACCGAAACCAAATTGAAATCTTGGATGCTCATTCATTATTACCAAGTGCCATATGTCTAATTTTATTTTTGGACTCATCTTTGGCAATAACACACTCTGTCAGAAGCCCTGTGGCAAAGACTCAAATCTTATGGTTCAGAGCAAGAGATTTTCAGGGTGGGAAATGTGTGGTTGTGGTAATACTCAATAGGATATCAAATACCGTGTATCTTTTACCTTAGCTTTGCATGGAGGATATTTTGGTGACCTGTAGGACACTAAGAACAAGCAGAAGTACAAGGAGATATAGAATAAAAATCTTTGCTATGTGACTAACAGGCAGAAGTTGGGGGTTGGCAGACAAACAATGTAATTTCCCATTGTCTAAGAATTTCTATTTCCATGTTCTTCCAGAAGCTGGCTTAGTTGGCATTTTAAACTTTTTGCCCCTGGAGTGTCACTGTAAATACAAATCCCATGTTTTAGTCGGGTTCGCACTTCAAAAGACATTTCTCTGTGTGGGCAGTTCCACCATCACTACTGTCTGCCTTGAACCACCACAGACATTCTCCTGGCCTTGGAGCCGGGGCCTCTGTCTCCTCAGTTACCGAAGACCCCAGAGCACCTTCCATTTGGAGCTTCTACATTTCACTCAGACTATCTCTAAGCGCTTTATCTAGTATACTGCAATCAGTGGGACTTAGAAGTTCATCCCTTTAAGAGACCTTGTATTTGTAGTCATATATGGTACTGTGGAAATAATCTAGTTCACATATTTATCCCACATGATGATTCCTTCCTTTGTAATTATAACTCAGTCTCTGTGGAAAACTCTCACAGCACAACACCGCTCCGCGCTGTTGCTGCTACATGGTGCAGGAGGTTTTGTTTCACTTAAGCCATTGTGAAAGCCGAGTGTTGCTGGAAAAACTTTATTGCTTCCATAAACAGCTTCAGCTCTTTTGAAAATCCACCAGGAGCTTTGCTGTTTTGCTAGATTCTCTGAAATCCTTGGGAAAAGCGTTAATCCCTGCCCCAAGGCGATCTCTGCCTGCAATATCCCCTTGAACACAAAATGGAGGTTCCCTACCTAGTTGTAATCAAATTACATCAACAGCAAAAATACACCAGACAGTCTTGGCTTCAGCTGCAGCATCGTACTAACAAGGTACTGCCAGGATCCGGCGTATAGCTCTATATGCTGCAGTGCGCGGTACTGCGCTGGGAAAATACATCTCAAAATGTAGCAACATTTTGGTGAATTATGTCAGAATTACAAACCGTTTGGCAAAAAAACCCATCCTGTTTATTGCATTTTTTGTGAACGACTTCAGAGAGAACCTGTAATTTCTCATATTATAGTGTGACTAAAAAAAAATAATTCTCATCTACTGTCTGAACTTTAAGCTATGATTAAAGACCCCACTTTTCCTTTCATTCCACATTTACTACTGTACTTTCTTTTTAGTGTGATATCAGAGGTGTATTATAATAATTGCATAATAGTCAGTGTTAAATCAAATGCAAAACATGCTGCAACGTTTAAAAAACCTACTGTCCAAATTCAAGTGAGTGTTTACTTATCTTTTATTCATGAAGCATCTTTCACTCCCCATCTATGACTGTAGCTGAATATTAAAGGATTCCTTGTCAGTGAAATAAAGATAATGCTGAGACCTATCATCTTTCTTCATTTCCCATTTTCTCTTCCTCGAACAGCTTGAAATGCCTTTTGCTGGAGCTACTGCAGTGAAAACTTCAGTATTTCAGTAATACTTGTTCTTTGTAAAATGAAATACAGCACCAAGCTGGCACATAGACCACAACCGCACCACAATGCTAATAACTAAGATAAAGCACAAACCCAGTCCTGTGTACATGGATGCACTAAAAAATTTGCAAGAAATGAAGGAACTGTTTAAGCAGATTCTGTGTACTTAGGTACATGGCAGCTGAAGCTGAGGAAAACCAGGACACATATTAGCTTATTTTTCTCCCTAGAACCTCCAGAAACTAAAAGAATGTAAGGAAATTTTACCCCTTAGGAGGACTCATTTGTTGACCAGCATTAATACAGCAATCCCTACAGCCAACAGAGAAGTATGTACACAGGCAGTTAACACGGTTCAGCTAAAATGTTGCTACAGCTTAACCTATTGATTGATACATCCATTGGTTTCAAGCATCAGTCAACCCCTGTCATTTAGGTAGTACAAATAGTAAATAATACCGAGAGAAGGAACAAAGCGACAGCACATTCTGTAGCAACATTAAAAAGGAGCAGGAAATACAGAAATGTTTAGCATCCAGTTCAAGAAAGCACTATAGAACCATTCCATGGTTAACTATACACTTGAAGCCACAGGGTTCAAAAAGGCAAATACAAGAGAAGCAGATGGGACAATATTCTGGCAGAGCCACCAAGCAGCAGAGTGGGGAAAGGATGGGCAAAACGTCATGCACTGGCTGGAGCCTGGGAGACTCTGACCTGGAAAGCAGTTTAAGTGGAGAGCCCTCTGTCCTCGACACAAATGTTTCAGGCAACACAGTGACAATTATTACTCCATAAACATTATTCTGCAACACACTGACTATTCTCATTTTGAGGACAGCATACAATATTTTAAAATTAATATGAAAACAGAAAAAAAACAAGAAAATCACAGCGCTGCTCTGGGAAAACACAACCCTCAGAAGGACCCTCTGGCAATCATGCAGCCTTTTTGGCCAACTCTAGATCAGCTGTGCCTAAGAACATTCTAGGCCTTGACTATGGAGCAGTGGCAGAGAATTGCAAGCAGGAAATAAATCACAGAAATTAAACTAGGCAGCAACTTGTCTCAGTTATTAGAAACAGAAGTGCTTTTAGTAGTACCTGACACCTCTCCCCCAGGAATGAAGATGAAAGGAGCATTACTCTCAAAACGCAGCCTCAGCACGGCAAAGCCGCGGCTGTTCTCCTATTTTACTGCTGCTGTAGAGCTTCAGTAGCCAGTTAAACCCAGTTCTGTACAACTTGCATTGCTAACAGGGTTATTTTTAGTCTTTTTTCTGTGTCTATTTCTTCGTGCTATTATGTTCAATTCCTTTTATCTCTTTATGCACTCCCAGTTTAGATAAACCATTGCTCGTGAATAGACTGAAGTAGACCCAAGTCTTTTTCAAATGCTTCAGCTTCCATGCTGGTCATTTAGCTGACTGAAGGATAAACAAACAATAGCTTCTATTAACAAATATTGATTTTTCTTCAACTGGGTGCAGATTCAACCTTGTGAAAACATTACACCATTGTCTACATTAGAAAGTTTACCATAAATGATTAAAGATTTTAGAAGAAAGTTCTAAACAGAACTGTTGTATTAGTCACAAATTTGGTCGTGCTCGGGTTTCTGAATGCTTGGTGTTTCATTCCATGGAGCTCCCTACGCAGTAATTTAGCCACAATAGTGATATAGAAGAATTATTAAGAGCACTATGCAACCTTTTGAAAACAAGGAGACAGTTGAAACATGGAAAATGAAACTCCCAGATGAAATAATTGACTTTTCACTTAATATTAAAGAGAATATGTCTGCAAAGCAAGCTGGAAAAATGAAGCGGAGACTTTTGTAAGGTACAGTGAAACATATTATTCAAAGCATATTGAAATAAATTTCCACTTCAATAGCCAACACCTGTTTCTTAAAGTATGCATTTGCTTCTGTACTCAAACTTTAGGAAAAAGTTGGCTGCATCCTATTTAAATTTAATTTAATTTTACATTTAATTTAAAGGAAAATGACCTGGGAATTCCTTAGTCTCAGCAAGTCCTTAGAGTAACTTTTAAGAATGCTGCCTGCTGCTGCCACAAAGTGGTGCTGATAAAGTCCAGGGGGGCAACTGGCCCACAGGAGACAGCTGCATTTGTCTGTCCAGAGAGCAGCGGGAATCAGTCAGCCACAAGAAGCACCAGGTTCTCTCAGCCCTCAGCCATCTTCAGGGACTTAAGCACCCGACGTCGCAGCACCTACAAGCTGCTAGCAGCAGTTCCACATTGAAGTTAATTTACTGGGTTGCAAGTCAGAGTTCAGCACCATAACCATTTTCTAGAGTGTTCTGTATCCAGGTCTCCTTCTCACTTAATTCCTGATATAGATGTGTGCTCATATAACATATATTTATGTATAAAACCTCTAAAGTGCGCTTTCAAAAGCTCCCATATCACCTATTTACTCCATTTACAGAAGCATTACAATCTCTCAAGCAAATAGATAATTACTTAATAGTTAATTAAATACGCACTGAATTGACTAAATGTGTAATTAAGGGGCTTTTAAAATGTGCATTACAGATATGACAACTACAATGGCCCTCATGGAGTTTGGAGTACTCTGCCTTTGCAGTATCCCCAGAGAGACCCATTGATGCGGCATTTGCTCCGTAAGATGCTGCTGTTGCCTTTCCATCCACAGACAACTTGCACATACCTGCCCACATCAAGGGGGTTTAGCAAAGGGCCACTGCTGCCATCATTCCATGGCTAAAAGATGAAGCTTAATATTGTTTCAGGGGGAAAAACACATATTACCTTGTGATAATGTGTACCTCAGTTAGCAAACAGCATTTGTAACACTCCCTAGGTAACACGGTACCTTCCACCCCGTGTAGCAATGCAGTAAGATATAGCAGTAAAATCCACTTGAAGTAATGGCAGGCTTGTCAGATTTGCCTCACCTGAACCAGCATTGCTGAAATATCTTTTTAGAACCCTTAGAAATTAAAAATAATATAAAAACAACATAAAAAATAATCTGTTCCTCCACAGCAGGTTTCTCAAGCTCAGGTAAGTAAGAAGGGCAAAACAAATGAGAGCTACAAGGAAACTATCCTTTATGTGTCAGTCCTGAATTGACATGATTTCATAAAAAGGGTCCCAATCCTCTATTAGAAGAAATACTGAGAAAACTAAAAGTTGATGCAGGGTTAGCAATGTGAGGAGGAATTCAGCAAAGCACATCATCTCCCTTGACTGCAAAACATATAGGGAATTTCAGCTTCCTTTTCTATACTTGATGAAGCTGAACTGTCTCAGCTGCCCCTTCTCTCTGAACACTGGAAACTCCTTCAGCTCATTAACCGCTTGGACCATATTTTTCCCTGAGCAGAAGAGATGCTGCCTTGGCAGAGTTAAGAGGGTAACAGGCCTCTCTGTAATGGAAAGCTGGCAGTGCTGAGTGAAGAGAACAGAATGATTCACACCGAGACTTTCTCTAATGAAATCATTTAAATAAGCCTGTTTCCCCTTTCATTAAATAGGAGAAAATCAATAATAGTTTATTGCCATTCCTATTCATGATGCTATTTCTAGAACAATCCTGAACTTGAAGTAAGGCCAAGTTAAGAATGCTAAACATGTTAATAACAGAAAAAGTTTTAGTGGCAAGTATCAATAAACAGGCATTCCATCTCAGCGTTGCTCTAGAATTACTTCTTTATGTAGTCTTAACATGTAGACAAAAATTAGTTGCTTAAAAGATAGATGTGACAGTATACGGATCAATAACATGTACTGAACACCTTTAAATAAAAATCCACAGATATACTTGATTAACAAAATCGCTGGTTTAATACCCTCTCCTGGCATGGATTTGTAGAGATTCTTGACAATCTCCCTTCCCTAGTTTACCTGATGTAATTTATTTATTTTGCCATTACAGATGGAAGCAAAGCCTGACCATTTGAGACAACACCTGAGGAAAGGGACACAGGGATTCCAAAAAAAAATGGTTTATATAGGTAAGGAACAATATATGACATTCTTCCCTTTCCTTGCTTTTAGGTGCTCATGTTCTATACAAGATGCGACAGCTTTTCAGGTGGTAGGGTTGATAAGTAGCAATCTTAACAATATTCAAACAATTAACCTTTGTGATTTTTTTTTTCCTTTTAGAAATAACTGAATTGACAAGTTCTGAAGGTAGAAGTGAAGCGAGGGAGAAGGGTAAAACTTTCAGAAGTTTGAAGACAGTTACTTTTAATTCAAGTGAAGTGTATGAGAACTCCCTGGGATCTCCTACTAGTAAGGCTACAGAAGGAGAAGAAAATAAGTTTCAGATCTTACAGAATCAACTGCCCCCCCCATCTGTAGTTTTCTCTCAAAATGTATAAGCAAAGGTTATACACATCAATATAGAACAGGAGGAGATGGCTTAATCCAATCACATGAGCACTTTTCTTAAGGAACAGAAGAAATAAAGTCAAATGATGTGCTGAGATTGCTCACCAAAGTAGGTGTCTCCCACAAGTGATAAAGTTGAATTTCATCTGAAAAGATTTTTTCAGTATTCTACTGCACTCCTTCCTGACTTTCTTCAGAATGATATTCCTGAGGCATTACCATGCATAATGTATAAATGATCTCTGCTTAGCATTACATTTATTGCAGTATGAAGTATTTAAAAAGTTCATCATACGCTACCTCATAGTGACAAACTGGGACAAGTTTTAAAATATAAATCCCCCTAGGTAAGTCTAGAAGAAATCCTGTTGTGCATACAAATGAATGCTTAGAAGAGGCTGCCAGCGTAACCTAAACTTTGCAAAAGCAGAGAAACTTTACCTTTATCCTACAGACAGGCTCCAGTTGCAATGCTTGTATCTTGCCCCCTTCACATCATGGCATTTAAAATCTGATCCCACAGAAAGAAGCTTGAAGTAGTTTTTGGATCTGAATCTTTTCTTAGGATGGTTTTGAGTTTTAGTATCATTTCCATCAAAATTATTTGTGGAAAGTTTTCCAGCTTTCAGAGTGGACTTGCTTTCAAATGACTCCCTGAAGTCTTCTCCAGAGACCTTCAAAACCTGCCTGGATATGTTCCTGTGCGACCTGCTCTAGGTAAAACTGCTTTAGCAGGGAGTTGGATGAGACATCCCTTCCAACCCATATCATTCCGTGATTCTGTGACCCACTAGCATCCTGATATTGATATAAAACCAGAAAGATTTGATATCAAAGCTTTGTTCAAACAAGAAATTTAAAGTACAATGAATGGGATAGCAGTTATTTAAATTTTCCTTTTCCTAACAAAAGAAATAGCAATAGCAGATTGTAATAAAGGTTATAATGCTTTGATAATATAGCCTCTAAAATCCAAGTTATTTTTATACATTTAGAAGAATTCTTATGGCCAAAGCTTTTCCCATGAACACTTCAGGTCCCTACCAACACTGCTACACAAAAAAAAAATCCCCACAAAAGTATGTATATAAAAAAGTGAATTTAAAAATGCAACATTTAAAACTAAAATAGATGGTATATTTCTGTCTGAGGACTTGAGTATGGAACAAGTTTCTGTCTTGCTCCTTGCTTTGTAACTTTTGTGTATTTGCATGCTATGATATATTCTTGAAAGAGATAATGTCCACAAGCTGGCCCTCCTCCCAAGTACTGAACCTGCTGATTTCCATGATGGCTTCTGAAGAATTCCTGCACTGAAAATTAAGATCACACACAGAAAAAAAATCATTCTTTTTCACAAAAGCTAAGCTCAATAGTTCTTCCCACTGCGTTTGGTCAGTTTGCCTGAGAAAAAATGAAAGGCTAATGAAAATTAATGACTTCACAATTTGCCACCAATGTAATAACCAATCAGCTCCAAATTTTCAGCTAAATCCTTCCTTTACACACTTTAAATAAACTTAAATAAACTCTTTTCATAACCTACACCACATACTACAACGTTAGCTTATATAACATGTGGAAATACAAGCATTCACTGATTTTTGTCACAAAAATGTACTTGTGTTTTAAAGATCTAGATGAAAAGTTATCATTTCAGAAACTGTCTGTGGAACGTAACTTTGCATGGCACCATTTTTGTTTGATTTGCTCCTACGTCATCCTTTTCTTCGGAAGCCAGTATCTTGCCTGTCTCTCTTCCTTTCTGCATTTCCAATGCAACACCACAACCTGAAGTCCAACAGGAACATGTTATCTCGCTTTTATTCTAGAAGCTATTGAAAATTTTTGCCTTCCAATAAAAGAGCAAATCTATTTCATTGGAGTAACTTTTCCAGCAAACACATTTTAAAAATGTAACTGCCACATTAATAAACGACCTGCATCTGACATTCTTTCCATCTACCCAAGACCAGTTTCTAATTTATTTTCATGTACAGTGAAAATTCAGTCACAGTAGGGCACGAACCTATTATGTGGTAACACATGCAGATACTCTCACTCAGCACAGCTCGCTTTGATCTAAGGAAAAGTTTTGACCAAGTGAGAAATAACACCAAAATTATTCATTGTTAAGCCTCTAGGTTTAGATTTTAGACAGCAGGATAAAACTGATGATGGAAAGCACTCCATCTTTCCAAGTGATACTCTAGGCTAAGGAGATTTTTGGACAAGGTACTTCGACTGGGACAGAAGATTGGGAAGGGACTGCCTTGACTATGAGGGGTACCTGCCCTCACAAATAATTACATCGTGTAATCTCTTTTGTAAACTGATCAAGCTCCTCCCAAAAAATAGTCAGGCTTTTCCCTCTAAACCAAAATGCTGTTGCAGAACCTCATTAGTTTGATGATCATAAAGCATGTTCTGATTTCCAGCCTCAATATACTCTTACCAAGTTTTGATACATATTTACTCTTTACCTTAAACAGTTTTTTCCTGGTGTTGATTTTCCTGACGTATTTATAGAGTGCAGTAACCTTCCATTTCTGTTCCATTTGCCAGTCTAAACAAGCCAAGACTTTTAGTGTCCCTCTGTCAGATATGATGAATGGAGGGTGGAAAGCTGATAATTATTAGACAGACTGACACCAGAGCTCTATCTTCAGTGCCCTGGCTGATATCCTGGAGATTTGTGTTGCACACACAGTACTCGCCTTTCCATCTCAACCAAGGTGCCTCAAACAGCCATGTATCTTCCTTTGACAAGTTTCTGAGCCAGAATGACTCTTCTTTTCTTAACAGGATGCCGCATATTGCCCAGTATGCAATGCTGAACCAAATGGGAAAGCCTCATCTTTATAAAATTAAGTTACTGTCATGGAATTGATCAAATATTTTCATTTAATAACAAGGCTCAAAGATTGTTGTGAAAAATGAGTGTGGACAGGCATTAGTATCACATATTTTTATATATAAAAAGAAATTTTAAAAGTTACTTGGCAAAAGAAGAAATTACTGTGTAAATTCTTTTGTAAATTAATAAATAGACAGAAAATTAGTTCAGGTGTTTCCCAATAGGGATGTGACAGTGCAAGAGAACAGGTGACGGGATGTGAATAGGGCAGCACCAGCATGACAAGAAGAGTGGGTTATGAGGAAGAAAGCAAAGATGCTTGAAATACAAGAAATGTTCGGCCACTCTGAACATAAGAGGTAGTCCAGAGAAACAAATACAGACGAGCCTGCGAGGGCAAGACACTGAAACAAGGCAAGAGAACAGTGGGGGCAGTAGAGGTCAGAAAGAACAGTGCAGGCAACAGTGTAATTTGCTTTTAAAAGGGCTTGGGGAAGGTTGAATTTTACCCCGAAAGTAAGGTAGGGCAAATAAATCAATGTAGAAAATAACTGTAATTGTTTCTGAACACCCGTTGAGCTCTAAAATGAGCTTGTATTGACCACAAATGTAGCTGTTCACCACTGAAAAAGCAGGAACATCACCTTGTGAGGGAAGAACATACCAGATGAGGTTAACTCATGTATTTATCTGCCTGACATGCTTTCTGACTCTATCACAGTAACTGTTCATCATCTGCCTTTGGAAACCCGCAACAGCCAGAGACGTAACAGTGGAGCCCTTATTGCTAGTCTGGAAATCTGCTGACGTAATGTTTGCTCAACCCAAACTAAACTGTTTCCCAGAAACACAATTTGACTGAACTTGAAACAAGTCTTTGATGAACAGGAACTAAAGTATAAGAGCGTAAGTGGAAGGCAACTCACAGACAGGCCATCGACAGTAACCTACAGTCCAGCAGTGACAGAAGTCACAAGTTAGCAGAAACAGTCCTATTTCCAGATCTGCTTGCTTTCAGTAGTATTTACTCTGTGTTACCAATTCACTTTTTAAAGTAATTTGTAACAAAACTAGCAAAAATTATTTTATCCATATTAAAAACTTGAGGATTTTCAGGCTTGATGAAGAATGTTTATGGGGATGTAATAGTTTTCACCTATTTGAAATCTACATGGGTAAGAAATTCTCCTTTACCCACAAGGCGAGGATCAACATGTAGCGAGTTTATGGAGGAAAGAGCCTTTAGGTCAGACACGAGAAAAAGACAAGCATCAGTTGGGAGGATATACTGGGTACTGCAGGCAAAGAGGTAGACTAAGGTGAGCTCTTGAGGTCACTCTCCACACTTTCTGCTGTGGTAAATTCTACCCTTTCACGGATGGTATTTGAATACATAGCAAGTCAAAGCAGATAGTGGCTGTGCAGACATTAATTTTTCATGACAGTGACAGTTTCATGATAATGTAAAATCTTGGGGATCAACATCTTTCTCCAGAACCAGTGCTGAATGTGTGTCTTGCAACCCCATTGACTTTTCTGCATATTCCTTTTTTAGGACAACCAGCCATGCAAATTCCCCCTGTTCTCAAGGACACTGACACCACAGTTCTCTATCGCTTTCCTCTCCTTTAGAAAAGCCTGCAACATCATTGCATACTGTCCTGATCCTAGCTGGGAAAGGTTACTTTAAATGTTAATAAGCACACTTAACCTCCAACTATTGATCAGAGAGCTTTTATTCTTTGTATTCTTTAAAGTGATAAACTGATGCTATTAAATAAAATAAGCATCTGAATTACCTTTTTTAATTGTGATGTCCCAATTTTAAAGGTTGTCATGTATAAAATATTTTTCGAAGAGTGAAGATGATACAGTGGTATATACATAGTGTAATTACTTTTAATAAGTCAAACAGACTGAGTGCAATAGGAGACAGTTTAACCTATCTGGGTTGTGATCCTTTTGTGGTCAGCTTAATACAAAAATACAGTGTCAGTTTACCCCCTGCCATTAAGTAATTGGAGAATAGACAAGGAGACTTCCCACAGAAGCAAAAGCAATGCAAGCTTGCTGAGTAACCTATATCTAAAATCACATCTCTGTAAACAACCTGCAACACTGAAAAGCAAAACAAACCTGATGTGGATTGCTCTACGGAATGGACCTCTGAAAGTTATCCCATTTAGCTGTAACTTCAAGACATATTTTCAGAAACCAAACTCAAATAGTAAACCGCAGAACAGACTCAGGTGTAAAATATTCTGATACAAAAACTATCCTATAAGTTAACAAATGTACGCAGCTGGTGTAAGGATGGGAATTACTCTAGAAATCCCTCAGCAGAAAGGGTTTGGGTTCTTAGCAGCTTTGATGTTTTATTACACAACAGATAAACAGGAACTTTTTAGTAGGAAGAGAAATGACCTGGAAATGTTTTCCTGAGGAAAGCAGTTTGGTCTAACAGGCACCAGGTCCCATCAATCTCCAGGTGCCTGCTTCTAAAAGTCAGTACTTTGGGTGCTGAGCAGGTCCAAGCACGGCACCATGGCTCACTGAGAATAAGCAATGTTAGAGCACGTTTACCACCTTTGCATGGTGCCCTTCCCGGAGGAAGCCAGGAACTGCTGGAGGAACTGCTTACCAAAAAAGAAATTGTCAAAAGACAAGAAGGATGACAAATCATCACCTGTCATTTCTGCCTTTTCATCACTAGTGAGTAAACTGAAAATCACATCCCCATTGACAGTAAAATTTTGACTACCGCAGTCAAGACTGATGAGGTGAATGAAAGGCAAAGGTGTCCTTTGGTACGCTTTACTTCAGAGACACCATTTCAATTTAAGCACCAGGAGTGCAAGGGATTGCCAATTATTCCTGCTTGAAGCACTCTGTCCTTCTGCATTAGATAACACCGAAAGGAGGGTTCTCCTTGCACGTAGTTCTCACTACATATTGTAAAACTTACTAATCCCTACCGGCCAGCATCTTTCAGTTCAGTGTCTCAGGAGATGTTATGTATTATAAAAGCATAACAGCTTGTGACAGAACCACTCAGCATCGCTTCTCATCTCTCTCCCTGTTGGAGCTCTCCAACAATTTGGCTCGTGGTATTTCCCTGACCTGATTCATTTCCTGTCTGTAGCAGTGAAGTATCCCCAGAAGGTGATGACATTTTACACCTCATATGTTTTCACAAGTCCCAGAAATATGAGCTGCTAAGGAAAGTAACATGAATACTAAATGTTACATGGGCCAGGGAGGCCCCTGAAATGATGGGATCAGTCAGCATTACAGCATGGTCTGTGAGATCCATGTCTGTCCAGCAGGCCCAGTGTTAGAGCTCAGTTTCTTCTCTTTTTGTAACAAGAAACAGTTTACCATTTCCCCCCGCCGATTAATCAGGTTCCACTGTGACTGCTATCTATGCTTGGGGAACAACTTCCCCTTTTTAGAATACCCTCAGTGAGCACACGTTGTGTGATTACCAGAGTATTTCACTAGAAAACAGGAGACAGGCTGTTAAGAGAACAGCGATACACATCTACTGTGGAGAACCAGCTCTCCCTGTAATTCAAGCACAGCTGCTTGAGAATAATACACAATTGGTTATTTTTTATCAGGAACATGTTAAGTCTGAACTTTTTGCCAATTTCATTCCAACAGTTAGAGATTCATTTCTTGTCATTTGCTGTGCTCTTTGCAATTTCTGTCAGAAAATGATCTACTTGAAACGGAATGCCTCATGTATTTTCTGGATTATCATTGTGAGCTGGGCTGCTTTGACCTTTTCAGTATGCCGTAATTTCATTTGCTGCCATGGCTATTTAGATTCTTCTCTTCTGTCTCCAGCTCTCAGGTAACAGACAAGAATGGCCAACCAGTCAAACCAAAAGGTGTGTAAAAATAAATCTCAAACTTAGTAAAAGAAGAACAGTATACTTCACAACAGGAACCCTGTGTTGAAATCTTGATGCTTCATCCCAGCACTGAAGTTGATGAGGAACACAGGGACTGATAATCAGGTGAATCTATTAACCTGGCATTGTAGTGACAATGGCATGTGAAACAAACCCATTTCAGCTGCAACACTAAAACGCTGCCATCGTCCACTTTGAACTACGTGAATGGCATTGGAAAGAGTCACAACTTTGTCGCTTGTGCAGCTTAGGACCTTTCCTTCTTTCAAATGACTGGCAATGGAATCTGTCCATAGTATTGACTGGGTTTCTTTTTCAGAGCAGTGAAGTTTATATTAATAAGACAGGAGAGATGCCTTAACCTAAGAGGTGAAAAAAATAAACCCACAACCAAGTGACCAAAAGGCATGACTACTGTCTAAATATATCTACTTATGAAAAATAAAGAACTTGAAGATACACGAGTAAAAATCCATGCTTTGTGAATTCATCTTTAGGCTGCTATTTTTTAAACAGTTCCCATATTAAAAACATTACATTTGATATTCCTGGAGTATCAGCTTTACCCTTCGTTTCTATTGAATAAGAAATTTATTTACCTTTTCACTTTTAAGTACATCATTAACTATATATCACTGATCTTTGCCATTCTCTGTAAAGTTCATAACATGAACACAGTCGTGTAAGACAAGCACACAGTTCCTAGTATTGCTAAATGCATGAATGCTTCTTCATTCTACAAATGGCAGCAGTTGCTTCGTTATCATTTGTAAAAAGCACTACGTGAGATAAAAGACAGCGTGGCTTTTGACACCAGCTGCTTCACTCAGTACATCAGCATTTAGAAATATCAACAAAAGCAGTTCAATGCCTTCAGTTCCTATTTTACCCTTCAAGCCATGCTCAGTACATCACTTCTCTAGAGAGTAAGGAAAGGTAGAAGCTGTGAATCCCTGGAAAACATATTTATTAAAGAATGTTCCGTGGAACATACTTCAGAGAGGCATTACAGCTCATTTTCACTGTCTTGCATCATTTACATGTGGTCTGATTTTAGTCCTTCCCTCACTCTAACTGTACCACCGGCATGCTTTGGTACAGGACAAAGCAGACAAATGCGTTGGAAGACACTGCAGGAGACGGTAAAGTGTTGCCTTGAGCTAGAAATCAGTGGCCTCTAGATGAAAGTCAGAAGGGAGCTGTAAGCAAAGTAAGAGAAATGAGAAGGGACACTCCCAAAACCAACCAAGCTGAAATATTTGTTTGTAAACAGAAGACGAAGAACCTGAAAAGGAAGGTTGAAAACATTCTGTGTATCCCAGAATTCTCAAGGTCTGTCAAACTACCATGCTTTGCCACAGTCAGATCATGGCCATCACTTCATGAAGAGGTAAGGAAGAAAATGGGAAGCACCTATTTCAATTTTCATCAGTGAAACAAGTGTTTGGTCCTCTGACGAGTAGTTCAGTTGCAATTGCTTTCCTGAGTTACTTAATCCAGCAAGATGATGAGTTGGTTACAGATACAGTATGCCTGCCACATGTACAGTTGTTTCTTGATAAGAAACTTTGTTTGCTTATTCAATAGAATTATTTCTTTCTGATAGAGAGTCATTAGGAATTATTTGAACTAGTTGAAAGTTTGTGTAAATTTGTCCTGTAGTGAAAGGGCTTTTGGAGTTGCCCAATCCATATTTTTAATGAGGCTGCAGTAAATATATAAGGTGAGAGGAAAGCAGGTGAGTTCCTTCCACTTGGCAGCTTGTGTTTTTTTTCATGTTTTTGATTTTGTGGGGTTTGGGCTTGTTGGGGTCTTTTAACTCTTGTCTGAAAGTTTTGAGAACATGCCAGTGCTTACAGCATTTCTCTGAAAGTATGGCTTCAGTTTTGATCCCTGCCTGGCTTTTCTTTTCCTCTACTAATGCGGGCTATCACACAGGCAGATCGTATGGTTGCCTAGAGCCCAGATGGAGAGAATATTCATTCCACTAAAGAGGAATCTGGTTTGGCTCTTTTGTTTTAGAAAATTTGAAATCGAGGATTTTATGTAATCATAATGATAGCACATAGAAAGAACACAGAAAGAGTCTGTTAACTTCATTTAATTAATAATTCAAGGCAATATTTAATGTTAGTTGAAAGATAATCTTATCATCTGTTTGGGTTTTTTTTAGTCAAGAAACTACACCTCAGTCATGTATCTCTTAAACCAGCCCCAAGAGCGATCCTGAACATAAAGGAAAGGGGTGATGGATAAACTGTCTTCATTGCTACTGTGAAGTACAGACATAGTGCTGGAAATCCAGGTCAGTAGATGGATTGTGTGGAAAGGAAAAAGATCCCACCCTTGCTAGTGCAGAAATTTATCTTTCTGGAGAAAAATCTGCTGCTCCGTTAACAAAGATGTAATGAAAACAGCTGATGATTTCATATGTCATGCTTTCCTGTGAAGGAGGCAAGTGAGAAAGCTGCAGATGAACATGACAAAAGTGAATGTATTTGTACCTGAATTTTAAATAAATGTACATGTATGCATGAGGGGGGGAAGAGAGGAAGAGAATGAGGTCACAAGGACCAAAGAGAGAAAAGACAAGCAAAGGGAAGGTCTGACAGAAATGAGATGAACAAGAAAGATTAAGAGGATGACTGAAAATGACAATTTCTCTTATATTACAGGGGGAGGAGGAGGGAGGAAAACATGGGACACTTCACAGAACATCTGTGGGGAAAACATTGGGGAAAAAGCAAAAAAAAAGCCCATCAAAACAACACAAGGTTGAGAGTATGTGGAGATATGAGAAGAAGAAAAAAGCACAAATGCAAGAGTCCCTTCAAGATATCAGTACTTAGCAAAAGCAGCTTAATGACAGCATGAGGAACAAAACAATAAAAGAATGAGCCATGTAATAGGAAAGCAGAAATAAGCTTAGCAAGGGAACAACTAAAAGAACTGGTACCTGGCTGCCATTTGGGCCAGGCCGTGCCCATAGGCAGCTCTGCAGGCAAGCGGGGAGGTTATGTGAGGGATCCCATTGTACTGACTCTCTGGACAGCATCTGTCAGCAGGTTACCTGAGGCATAAAGCAACTGAAACTAGGTGTAGCTCTAGTTCATTGTATTCCCTGGCTAAAATACTAACGGGAGCTCCTCCTGGTTTATGCTGTTAACAGGTCAATGTCTCTCTATTCAAACTCATTTTTACCAGCTAATGCAGTGCTGGGATCCTGAGTCTGTCAGGAGTCAATAAAACTTTTAGCACAAACTGGAACAGGAACAGAAGACCAGTAAGATAACCATATAATGAAGTGGTTTTACCTCTAGATGCAGTCCCAAGTACAGTGGTATGATCTCTTCCCTAGAATTCCAGCATGCTTCTTCTGCAAGCCAGATATTCTCTGTAGCTCTCCTGAGATCAGTATATCTTCTCGAGAGCAGTCTAAATGCTATACTAGAACTTACGTAAAATATGTTTAAATTCCAATCAATGCTACCTCAATATTTTATACCTGCTATGCTCTGTGCTGCTCAAGCACCTCTGCTGCCCACTTACACTATTCACACCAAGCAACTTCAGGTTCTCTCATTTCTCTTCTAATAATCAGATACTGCTTTGAAAGGGTCACCCATAATGAGTACCTCACCTCCAGGAGCACCTCTGCAAGTGGTTCTGGTGCTTGCACCCAGACGTTGCTCTGACTCTGCAGCTCCAATCTAACTAATGTAACTTTAAAAGACCTCCTCAAAGCGATGTTAAAAAACTGAATGCTCATTTCTTCACAGACACTAAGTGCCTTAGATGTAAATTACCTCAAGCGCAGTTGCAAGAGTTCAGCAGTTCTGGAAATCGAGTTCAGCTTCTTATTAGCTGATGAGTAACAGATTAATGCATTAAGGTGACAGAGGCAGGTTTCGCTGTTCTCAGTAAATCGGAAACAGAGAACAGATCAAACTACCTTCCTAGGACACTCTGCTAATTGCACTGTGCAATCAAGTGCCCAAACTCCATTCACTGATGTGACTGTAAGCGACACAGGAGCTGGACACGGATATTAAGACCTGCTGTACAAAACTGGTAAGAGGTCAGGGTGTTCTGCACATCGATTTGCTCAACTGGAAAACCAGATTAAGAGAAAAAAAAAGAAAAGATGATAAACCTGCTTTCTGAGTTATCATGGGAAAGTCTTGGAAAAATCTTTCTATCTGAAAAATAAACAGTAAAGTAACACTACATATTTTTTTAACTATATCAGCTCAGAGAAGCAGTAGCACATTTTGCACTGCCCCTGGTAAAATGTGACACCGGTGAGCGCAGCACATTCCCGAAGAGGGCTAGTAACCATCAGAACAAAACAGTCAGATTGAGAGAGGGTTACAATGCTTCAAAAATGTCTTGACAGACTCTCCCTCCTCCATCAGAAGTTATCCACTTCATTGTGTGTTCAGACACAGATATATCAGCGTACGTGTGACTATTTCTGTAATTATTTAGCCATGTGCCTCTATGGGGATATCTGTGGGGGTACAGTTGTACCTATGGGCATATAATTGCCAAAACTCTGTGCAACACTGAGGCAATAGAAACACAGAAAACTAAAAAATGGGAAACAACCTCATTTCTACATTCCTAAAAATCAGTAATTACACTAGAGCCCAAGTGCCCTTACCCATTGTCCCTGGCAGGGGAAATCACAGTAATCTTTTCTCAGCGTGATGCAGACATAGATGATAACTAATAGGTGAACATTATAGAGGAAGGGGTAACATCTTTGATTAACTGTACTTATTAGTTCCATGTTTTCAAGGTGATTGAAGAAAGAGCTGGACACAAATGTTCCTTATTCCACTTCCCCCTCAGTGCATTATTTCTGAGGAGCTGGACTCCACGTTTGAAGAGTTATAGTATTTCTCTCTAGTTGTTATTCAGCTTGCTGCATTTTTTGTTGTTTTTTTTTTCCACAAGGAGATAATGACAGCCAGTGCCTAGAATGCTGTTTTAAGGTACTGAAGATACAGCTCAGGACCCAGCATTTCGAGATGGAAGCAGTAGCAGGTACACAGCTGCTGCAGAGTGGAGTTCAGGCTTACTGGGGCTCTGCCAACAAAACTTGGATTTGCTCCTGCCTGTGTGACTGGATTTACTTCCAGCAAAGGACTACAAATGGCTCTAGATGCAGAGGGGAATCACAGCCTTACAGTGGAGAGAAAGTGCTGGTGGTGGTGGTGGAGAGGAGCGGAAGAAAAGGGCAGGTTCTTGCAATCACTGAAATGTGTGAAGTTGCTGATGAGTTCCGATAGTACAAATTGACTTCTACTGTGAAAAGACTTTCCCCTTTTTACTCAAGATAAAAAGGCCAAGCAGGATTTAAGAGTTTAAATAAGTGAGAAAACAACTAAGCACTGGCAACTCACAGCAGATGCAGTGCACGTGCTATGTAAGGATGTTTGCAGCCAAGTGTTTCCTCAGCACACTACTGAAGAGGTAGCAATACAAAAAACATACGAGCCTTTCTCCTAAGGAACTACCACAGGACTTTAATTGTTTTCTACATGATGAAATACTGAGCTTACCAGTGTAGGTACTGAACTTTAAAAATCTGCACTCCTTTGTTCTTGTTTGGAAGTCCAGTTTAAAATGAGCCTCCCTAAGCCATAACTCGTGTCCCCTTTCCTAGACCTGATGACTGCCCATCAGGGTTAACAGGTTTCTTGCACACTTGTAAGTCATCTTGCCTTTATATTTTATATCCAAGTGCTGGTCTAATACCGTTGAAAACAAAACAACAGCTGTATTGGTAAAACAGGGCTGGAAAAAAGAAGTGTTTCTTATTTTGCAGGACTGTGGGTCACCAGTGAAGCCTCTCTCGGCCTGGCCCCACTCTGCACACACGCTATAGCTGCACCTCCCCAGGTGCGTGATTCACAGCCCTGGGGCTGGGCTGTGCCTGAGCTCTCCCTGGTTGCTCCTTCTGAGGAAACTACAGCGGGCTTCGGTGACACAGTCACTGCAGTAAGAGAGATCAGCAAACTACTCCTAGCATCTTTTCCATGCCATCTCATCCTCTATAGAAAGCTATTTGCCTCTTAAATATTTGTAAAGCAAGGCAGACAGAAGGATAGAAAGAGGCTCCTTGAAGAAACTAGTTTGTGACTTTCCTGTGCAGAACTCAGTGCATGTGATCTCTGTTGACATATAATGAGCATTTCAACCACTCTCACCGTCTTGTATCAATACATGTACGTGGAATTTCAAGTAAGTTGAAATAAACTCATCTGGTTGCCTCCACAAGTGTCCTGTCAAAATATTAATAAGCTTATTACATACTAGCTTCACATCTGTCATTTCTTTTGCTTTCCCTTTCTTTAATAATTTCATCTATTCTTCTCCCAGTTCATCTTTCTTTTGCATTCTTCATTCTTATTCTATTCCCTTTTATCCCTCTTTCATTTTGATCTTCTTGCCAGAGGGCAAGAGCAGATAGTAGTGGCTCAGAGAAAGCATTCAGATTTTGGAAAACAGAGGAAAATGAAAAAAATCCCTCAAATAACATAATGACAGACTTGATTCATATGCCGGAACATCAGGAATCTTGAATTACCAGCAACTGCGTTATCTTTAAAATTACAAAGAAATAAAACATTTTCCAGCCTTTACTCATTTGTCACAACTGAAAATATCCTGCCTTTCAAGCAAAGAATAGTAACTATGCCCATGCTACTTCTGTAGGTCTGACAATGAAGTTGTTAGATGCTAAAGGAAATTTATCATATTATTTACAGAACTGTGACGTGCAAATACTATTTCTTTTTAAAAGTCTAGTGAAGTAAATGTTAACTGGTGATAAAACATCAATAAAAATAGTGCAAAACTTTTACACAGACTCAGTCTTCCCGTCATATTGTGTTGTGGACACATGGGCATCATAACAAGTTCCAATACTTCATAAATTGGCAGGCCTGGCTGGATATGCATGTAACTTAATAAGCAACTACCACAAGTAACATTTATATCAAAAGAGCTATGATCCAGATTTTATAGACAAGAAAAGAGCTTCATCAAATTGACATTTGGAAGGTGTTAAAATATTATGAAAAGTAGTTCTGGTTCTACAGTGGCTTCAGATAGCACTGAGCGAGCACAGTGGGATCAATTAAGTTTTGTTGGACTGCCCAGACTTTTTCAGTTTTTGGTTGCAAGGCCTGAGAACAGGTGATAGAGACTGGGGGGGATTCTTTTGTGTTCAATAGCACAGCTTTTTATGTCCCTGCCAGCACCTTATGAACTTCTTTTACTCTCCTACGAGTACAGAGGGAATGAATATTAACAGTTATTTCTTGCAAGTATCTATTTTGCCATTAGAAACAATAGTGTTACACTTCAGAAACTCAAATCAATCAACATCTGTTATTTGTTCTGATAAGAGTAACAGACACAGCACAACTGTTACCTCAGCAATCATTTCCTCAATACAGTCCAGCACAGCAAGGAGGTCTACACAGCGCAGGGCAGACAACCAGGGAGTACCATCCCCAGTGGAACTGCCTGCTGACATAGTCATTTTGCTTTCATTACCCAGGCCACCTCTTTTCCAAAGACTGTGACAAGTGTCGCACAAAATGGTCAAATTACAGAACTGGACCAGAACTTCCCAACATTCAAATTTTGGCCTTGATTTTGGTTTTATTTGGTTCATCCTTTTTGAAAGGAGACATACAAATTCTTCTTCTAAGTGTCATAAATATACCACATACACATGGTATACAGGTTAGCATCACATTGGATTCAGCTGAGAATGTTAATGTGCTCTAGAAATACTCAAGGGAGGATCTAATGTATTCATATCACCAAATAAAAGTTTGACACTAATTGAACTTCAGTCCTAGGCTGAACCAGTAGCTACTTAATAGAGCAATAACCTTGTTAAGCACAAATACTACTCCTCTTATGTCAACAATATTTCATTTCTGCTAATTAATATTAATAGATGATTGTATATCAGTTTCTAAATACTTATTCATCAGTGTTTTAATTTTTTTTTTTGCAGTTTCACTGAAATTCTTTAAGCTCTTTACCTAGTTTTGCTCCCTTTAATTGCAACCTTTGGGATACAGTTAACTTGTTGAAATACCCTGAAAGTTCATGTTGCCAAATGTGCTAAAAATAATAAAAAAAAACCTGTTAGGTGTATTCAGAATTGGTTTTTCAAAGCCATGTCCAATGGCATTAACCATGTGCCCCTAACAGAGAAAAACAATGGATTGACAAGAACGGAGTATCTTAAATCCCTGAACATTCTGAAACATACCACAGAATAAAAATGCAAGTAGGATACTTTCCAGTACCCTCAAGTATTCTCATTCTCATGAGGTCGTGATGCAACAAGGTTTGAAATAAATCTAGCCTGCTTTCTGTTCCAAACTTAGAGTTACTTACTGGAGTGGTAGAGTTTCTGAAAATGAATTAAGAACTACAAAAATGCTGAAGACATGTATTGAATACAAAACTACTTCATTAATAATACCTGCTATTCTAAGAGCAGCAGGGCTAAAGAGCTCTCACTAGCTTGTACCTGCACGCTGTTCCAGGGTGATGAAACATTTTAGCTCCTGTTCTCTTAAAGGAACCAGTATGATTTTCACTTTTTAGTTATTGGAGAAACCAGGAGTTGGTAGATGGCCATAAGGTATTTCTTCTTCATGCTATTTGTTGGCTAATTAGGAAGAAAACCCCCTCAGTTCAGTGTATCTTCACTCAACTTGTACTCATGCTCAAGTGAAATTCCTCTGATGCAAAACTATCATTTTGGTAGAACACAGATCCAAGACTATCAAATTTGAGAGGAAGATGGTTGAGTCGAGCATTCCTGTTCATTTTCTGTACCACAACTCAAATTCAGAAGGCCATTGATAAGTTCTCACAGCAGTTTGTTAAAATCTTAGCTTTTGATTTGAGGAACCTTCAGCCTAAACTAAATCGCCTGCATTTTTGGACATCTCACTTCAGACTTCTCTTTTCCCTCATACATACCCAAAGCCTAATTTTATCTTGCAAGTACAATTCCCTGTGTATTCCTCAGTTCTCACCTTCTCTAGGAAAGTTATTCACTCACTAGGATTTCAAGGAAGAGCATGTTTTGAAATGAGGTGGTGTTTTTTGCAAGGTTACAAACATCGCACAGAAAAGGAACCGTTGGGCACTAGGTTGCTATAGAAACTATTGGGAGCACTAAGTTCACCTCTGTTTTACACCCCCAAGTGGCTTTGTGGTATATAAAGGAAAAATAGCATCTGTATAGAACAAGAAACATCTCCAGCATCATTCCCACCTGATCCTGACCTTAGCTCATCACCTGTTGAAATTTAATGGGCATTTTCTATGGGAAGACTTCATCCACTTCATTTGCTCACATTTGGCTGCCTTCAACAGCCAGCTTACACTCCATAACCCAAATATTGCTTATATTAAGTTTCTAACATTCAAAAATAGTCACTTTTTTTCCTTGTTTTTCTTTCGTTAACCATTCGCTGCACTCCAATTGCCCATAACATCAATTATCCTTATTACCTTAATACCAAAGCAAAACAAAACAGTTGTTGGACTACTCCTAACTACTACAAATCATCACTTTTCCTTGCAGACCTGCTCTGCCCCCCTTTTGCGTAAAGGACAAACCCATTACATTAGCACAACAGAAGCAGTCACTGCGCTGGTTAATCCATGCTAACAGAATTACACATTTGATTTAGCGTGACTAAGGGGAGCGATAGTCAAGATTGCTGCTGAACCTAAATTACCCTTAAAATATAATACCCAGGTAAAGCCTGTGCAGGATGGAACTGCTGCCCAGGGAGTCTCTGTACACAGCAGCTCAATCCTATGCAATCTGCACATGATGCAGGGAGAGTTCAAGAGCCATCACTCTGCAAGGGGCCTGCAGCGGCAGGACAGGGGAAGAGCTTCTGGATGGGACAGCAGCAGCCCCGAATAGGAGCAGATTTCATAAGCACACACTGCAGTTCAGTTCAGACTTTTCTCATTTTGCAGACAAGAGGTAAGTTCCACCCCTCTGGGTATACAAAGCACCTGCAATCTCTCCGTTAAAGATTTCTGAAGAGCGAGCGATCTGCCGCATGCTCTTTGGTTCCTTTACTTCAGTCTTAATTTGTAATCTTCATTTATTTTAGAGCATTTTTTTTAGTGTACTGTCTCAGTAAGATGACACGGGATATTAGACTGTATGTGGTGTATGAAATCACGGGTTATTGCTAATGACATTCTAAAGTGTATATGGTGCATTTGGTGAAATACTCTCATTTACAATGTAATGGTCCTAGCACAGCTTTGCAAACATCACCACGGTATTGAAGGGGCATAGGGCACCTCAGTGGAGAACGTCAGTCATCCAACATGATCAGCCACCTTTAGTAGTGTTATATCTCCACGATTCTCCTCTGTGGTAGTTCTGCAGTTCATGTTGTTCACAGCAAACAGTCATTTTAAACTCCCCGTTACTATTTGCTTGCAGTAGGCAAGTCTGATAAAGCTAAACGACTGAGGTTACTCTGAAAAACGCCAGAATTAAAAGATAATACTGTATTTATGATGAAAACAGCCCTACGATGCTCTGTGGAATTGCTTTCCTACTTGTCCATACTTTTGCCCTATTTCTTCCCAAATCTGTAATGCCTCATTTATGATAAAAAGACCAAAAGTACAAGTTCCAACCTCCTGGGGATTTTTTTTCTTTGTACTGGTATATTGAAATATTTCATTTAATCAAGTACTTGCCATGTGATAATGCAATGAGGCATTTTTCAGAGGCATTAAGTTACTTTACAATATAAATTCATTTTGAGGACAGGTATTTGTATTCATCCCCTTGTTTTGCAAATCCTTCATACCAACGTCTCTTGCTTACTCTTCTGTGCAATTATTTATGAGGAAGAATTTTCACCCTGAACGAAGTGAACAGAATGTGATGATCTGAGTGTTACTTTTTGAACTCGTGGTAGTATATTCATAAAAGATGAACTCAAATGAGTCCACAGCAGTTTTTTCTGTTCTGACTGGTTGTAGGGCTGTCTCTGAGATCTGCTAGTAAGACAGGCTTCACATTGCCATAGACCCTTATAGTGTAGTCAGGTAAAAGAGAAATAAAATTTGCCTTTTTTTTAAATTACGTGAAATAGAGAATGAAATTAAGACACAAGAAGATTAAAAGAACATTCTGAAGAGTCTGCTGAAAGCCCTCATTAGTAATTTATGAGAATTTAAGCTTTCTGGGATACTTCTTCCCTCCCCTGCCCCAAAGCATACATAAGTTAATACAATTACATCATCTAATAATATTTGAAAATATATCTCAGTGCTTGAAAACTAGAACTAATTCACCTTCTCATACATAGATATTATGTCTCTACTATAACAGAGATCAGTAGCTACAGGATGTTGAATGATGCACACAGTACCAGACACAGATAGACAGGCGATCAATATAAGCATAAAAGAGTTCCTGTAATATTTAATGAACTATATAAACAAGATTTCTTAGAAACTAAATTGCAACATAGGAAAAAATAGGAAAATAACTCCTGCTTACTGTAGATAAACACACTTCATTTCATTTTTCAATTTACTTTCACTTTATATAATAAACCCTTTTTTTTTCTAGGCAGATTCTTTGTCCTTATTTTCTTTTTCTTTTGATTGACATGTAAACAATTCGAGCTACAGACATGTTAATTAATTTAGTGACTGAACACCATGACCAAACAGCATTCATTAAATGGGAGAATAAAATTCAATAATGACTAAACATGTTTATACAAGTCAACTCTGTTTCAAAAGCATGGGGTTATTCTAATAAATTGATTTGGCTGTATAAGTGTACCATTATTCAAATAATTTCCAGAGTAACACAGCTCTAAGAAAAATGCCATTTTCTACACCAGCAGAGCATGTAATAGTTTGTCATTACAAGCAAAGTTTAACTTACACCAAAGTTCACTGCAGTTCCTTGCAAGCTTTATTCTAGAAGGAATGGATCACACTTGGGCACACCACAACATATTGACATGTTGTCTGCTTGTTGCTACCCACTTTTGACCACTATTTTAGTGGAATAAAAGTTACTTTTTCGTTTCATGGGATGTTCCTTACTTTTAGTGGCCTGCATTGAGTGTAGATACTGAACTGCATTCACCCACACACTTAAACCAGACACTCAAGAAGTCTAAAATACACTTTGCCACAGAGTTCACAACATAAAGCCACATCAAACAGTATCTGTAGAATTCACTTACCTTGTAAGAGCTCCGAGACATTTTCATTTCATTAATACCAAAGGGAGAAATGCATTGAATTAATATTTTATATCCCTGACAAAGCGGATATCCCGCATTATTTAAATTACCGTTGGTGGTTAAAAGCGTGTTTGAAGCGAACCCTGTACTGTTACCCTGTTACCTACTGTCCCACCAACAAACATCTGTATCAGTCAAAATCCTTGGGAAGACCCCTCTGAGTGCTAGCAGCACATACATTTCTTAACATGAACTTGCAGAAAACTGTAACTTCTGGGCTTCAATGAGCAATTAGAGACCAATCGCGCTTCTAAGTAATATTTCAATGAACTAGCTCTAGCTCTCCTGCCAGGCAATACACCCAGCCGCCGACTTCATCATCAGAGTGCTCCTCAGAAACACACTCCTTGCAGTCCATCCTATCCCTTAAATTCACCAGGAACAGAATCACACACCTGTGTGGTACATAGAGTCACACACGCTCTTTAAACATTAAAATAAACAAAATCACTTCCTGTTCATTTTTGTAAAGCTTTATCTTTGGATCAACAGGTTAAGAGTTATCCTACAGTCTAACCAGTCACAACTTCTATAACTAATTGATTTTAATCTCTTTCCTTACCTGTCAGTAAAGACCTGTTCTTTTCTTCTGGGCTTATACAGAAACTGTGAACTTCCTCACAGGCCTTGAGCTTTTGAGAGGCTATTCCACACATTTGGGTTCCTTCAGATGAATAAGCTGAAAAAGGTATTCAAGAAGAAAAACATTATTTACAACTGCCATTTTCAGACAGACCAAAAATGCCCATCCCTCTAGAATGGGACTTCAGCTCTCTAAAAGTTAAGATACACTCAAGGACATTCATCTTGGTACCTCTGCATTCACCAGGGAGGTATCAACTTCTGGAGGATGACCCCTCTCTAAGACACACACTGATGTTGGTATAACCCAAGTGTCCCTCATCATCAAGTATAGCCGACTAGCTTAATTCTAAAAATTCCAGGATTTTAATCTAAAGTAGGTGAATCAGATCTCACGGGTAAGAGCAGCCAGGAAATGCTTCAGTCTCTATCATTTTCAGTAAATTGCTGGTTTATGTATGGAATTGTCAAATGAAATGCATTCATTTAAATCATCATGAAGTTTGTGTAGGATTAACGTAAAGCTTCTTGAAGCCACTTAAACTCGCATCTATTCTTTCATAATTAGTATGGGCCACAAACACAAACACAGTTGCCATAGCTCAGTGAACGTGTGGCAGCATTTCCAGTTACCCTCAGCTACCTCCCCCACACCTGAACTGGCACTTCCGAAGGCAGGCAGAGCTCAGGTGCCCTCTACAAATAAACTAGGAAAGGAAAGGTGATTTATGTCCTGGCAGCAGAGACATTTCATACCTCAATCTCTTAAGGGTACTTTTTGCTTATTAGTAGCCTGCCACATTACTATGGCACTAACCAGCGTGCTTTCAAATCTCCTTATGATGGTGACACTTTGCCCAGTGTCTTTGGAAGCTCTTCCCTTGGGATGGGTAAAGGAGCTGAGCATGCGCCGTCTGTTAGTAACTCAGGAAGCCAGGGTGCTACTGCCGCAGCCTCGGGCGCTACAAGCACTGAATATTTTACTAAAAATCTCTGTTCTGGGAGAGGATGATAAAGTGCTTTTCAGTGGAAAGTATCAGTTACAACAACCGAAGGAACAAGAAGAAAAGGAAGTACGATGGTGTTAATAAGACACTGAAGGCATTAAACACTATCAGAAAAAGAAAGGAGACATAGCCCGAAAAAATACTGCAGATATAACATGCCTCAAGATAAAATTTGGGCTGGTGAGGAAGAAAAAAAGTAGCAAATTACTGACATTAGGTTATGTCTGCTCCACTCAGGTGGCTGAGTATTAAAATACATACCACTGGCCATTCTATAGAAGCAACCAATATTTTTAATTCTATCTTCAGCATACGTTTTTTACCAAATTAACTGCCATCTTCATTTCTACAGTTCAGCATAGTATTGGAAAAAGATAGAGAGTGACTTCTATGCAAGAGTTTCCTTTTTTCATGTATCATGCTCTGATTTATAAGTGATAAATTTTAAGCACTTGCTACACAGATAAGATTTTTTTATTTTTGTAATACACAGCTGAATTTAAATCATGGCAGCAATTTATTGGCCAGATAATGAACTTATTAGTCATGAACAAAATATATAGTACCCAAATATTTCCTAACTGGTGCCACTGATTTATAAATAAGTTAGATGATATACAAAGTGCAAAACTGAGTCAGTAGCAGAAGCTTCTGGAAAGCAAGCTAGAAGAGAACAATTCCCATTCAGGCACCTTGCTTTTATTTCTCACATTTTTCAGCTAATGGAGTAAGAAACTACTGTTATTTCTCACATACAGCAATAGTAAAACCTGAAAATGAACACAAACCCTGCACTAACACCACAAGCAACTGATCTATATCTGTACAATTATCAGTGCCACCTCACCACGTAAAAAGCCAAATATCCTCCTCTCTGAGTTTGCACTCATCACGGCCACCATTTTCCTGAAGAAATTTCTATTCTAAATCCTTTCAAACAAAACACCCACGTCAAAACATTCCCCCAAACAGGTATTTTGTTGTATTTCTTTGAATCATTCCTTACCTTCTTTGTTCCTAAGCAGCTCCCTGTGAAAGCACCTTTCCTCTGACCTTCTGGGCTCAGAGCACCTGACATCACAGGTGTGCCCCATCCCCCAGATGCCCCTGGCTGGGCAGCTCTGGTTTCTGGCCCTGCCCCAGGTGCCCCTTGTTGGGCAGAACTTCTCCCAGCCCTGCCCCAGGTGGAGAAGGGCAGGAATGCACAGACAGCTCAGCTCAAGGACAACATAAAGACATTTTGCAAAACAGCTTTGCAGCAGTTTGAAGAGAAATATTTGGACAGTTAAACAAAATACTTCATTTCATTTCTCTCAACCTTGAAAGCAATTGAGCAAATTAAAAACTTCAATTTTAAAAGCATCCAGACAGAAGTTTCTAACACTGCTGGAACTGATAAGGAGCTTTTAACAAACAGAGATAAGTGAAAGCAGCAGAACAAAGATGATGAATATTCATTCAGTTTGCAGTAAAGCCCTACATTTTTGCTAACCAGAAAAAAAAAGAATAAAAAAAAAGAAAATCGAAGTATTTCACCTATCCCCCTGCTTCTGAAGAAGACAGCTGAAGGGTAAAGCTGCTCATTAACACTGTATTTATAAGGGGGAAAAAACCCACAGTACACCATGGTGCTTGCTGGAGGCAATGGTATGGCTTTAATTGCTGAAAGCTGGTCATCAGTAATTGTATTGTGCACTCATGCCAAATCCTGAAGCTAAGGTTTGTGTCATGCTGTCTTGGATGGACATAGCACATCAGTCTCACTGCAAATACTTCACATTTACCTGCATTAAAATGGATAGAATCCTGTAAAACTGCCACGAGCAGAGAATCCCTTTTGCTACTGTTTATTTCTAAGCACCTGTTGGAAGTTCCTAAGATACAAGGGTGCACAACACAGCAGGTTGAATGGCAAAGAATTATTTGAAAATTGGGATATGGTTCTGAATTTTTTCTTCTGTTCTGATCATGGTTAATTTCTTTCAGTTTTTACCTCCAGGAGGGCAACCTGGCAAGAAACATGGCTTTTTATCTTTCCTAATAATTTTATCCTTTCACTGTCCTGATTACTGGTGTAGTTTCCTGACTGTAACCAACCAACTGTAAGAATGCCTCTGGTTAGTTGAATTTTATACAGGTACTATCAAACACATAAAGGCATTCTGGGAAATGTTCCTGAAGCTCCTCTATTTTTAAGGTCAACCCCTTTTTGTCATCTTGAAGAATTCATTCCTTGCCCAGAAAGCTATAAACCAATTATCAATTACTGTGACTCAAATAAGATCTGTGTCAAGAACAAAGTGAAACAGGTCAGCAATACAAAGGTTGCCTTGTTGCACTCAGATTTTTTTTAAAAATTAAAAAAGACAAAGAGAGCAAGAGACATTTATATGCTCTGAGCACCTTCTGCAAAGGTATTTGACTTATGTACACATTAGCAAAATCTCCAAAGACATTTAAATATTCATGAGAGTATGGAAGCAATGTTTAACTGAAAGAAGAAAAGTTGAAACAAGAAAGAAAAAGTCATTTCGAAATGGTTATAATACACAGAATTTTCTTCTAAGTGTGGACTTTATAAGACATGATCTTAAATTGTTGTATGGAACACATTTCTGATCCAAACACTGGTGTCTGGTCACAGAATAAGCTGAGTAGGGTATGGACTTTGGAAAAACTCCTTCCTTAGTTGTCATGTCAGCCTGTAGCTAGACACCAAGCGTCTAACCTGTGAAGACAAATGGGCCTTACAAAAGGACCAGACTAATGAAGGAAGAAGGACTTCTCTTCAGAGCATCACGATTTCACTTGTTCCAGAAAATGTCTGTTTGGGATCTTTTATGTGCTGTTAGTTGCTAACCCCTCATCAACACACTAAATCTAAGCAAACTCAAAAATGTTTGCTTAGTAAGTAGAGGAGAATAGGGGTGCTTGAGGTAGGTCAATCCTCAGCTAGACTGCTCTAACTCTGTATGAAAAAGGGTAACAAACCTGAGCTAGGAAACACAGGCTTTTAAAATCTCCGGCCAGGGAAGACCATCTCAAATTTCATTTTGAGAATGAAATGCTAGCTGGGGTAAAAATTAAACCCTAGGTTCAGAGGTGAACTTCACAGTCATATCTATCTCAAGGATGAAAAATGATGTTGCAGAAATTAGCATTAACAGATTTATTTCCGAAGAAGCGCAAGGTGCCTACCATCCAGGATAATTCAGTGGAAGGAGGAAGAGGCCATTTAATTCCTTTAACATCCCTTGAAAAATCTTATCTAGATGGCGAGAGCACAGCTTGGGAATTGTGCCAGGGCTGAGCAACACAGACTAGTTCAAGGACCACCAATCTCCCTCTAAGGGTTGGAGGTTGCATTAAATCAAGACCAGAGGCACTAGTTCTGTCAGTTGTATTTCAGGGAGCGCATGACTCAGAAGTAATCTAAAAGTAGTCAGTCATCCATTACTTCTAGGAGAAAATAAGCAGCCATAAGCAACAGATTACTTTTTCAAAGTGACTTTAACAACATTCTTGCGACCAAGGAGATATCTAGGTTTTAAAAAGTAATCTTAAAGAGAAAGTTATCCCTAACCTGAGGTTATCAGTATTGCAGTCTTAATACCTGTAAAGAAAAATTTTTAAAGCTCCATGACTGGATAAGCAACCAGGATCCTATCCTCACTGTTCAGATTATAGCAGTCAGAAGGAGGGAAAGGTAAGGAATCATTTTCTTAGTTATTTTGTATAAGACACTTATGGACCTCTTTTTCACAAGAGCAGTGGCTGTATGAAACCCATCCATTTACTTCTTAATAACAAGGTGAAGCAGAAAGCTTGATACAGAAGAATTTGAAACCACTAAAATGGCAATGGATTGATTATTTCTCCTGGGTTCAGGTAACTGAACTCTAAAATGAGAAATTTTGTAGTTTGGAGGAATCGTCACAGAGAACATACCACAGCTATCACAGGGTGTCAGGGGTTGGAAGGGACCTTGGAGATCTTCGAATCCAACCCCCCTGCCAGAGCAGGACCATAGAATCCAGCACAGGTCACACAGGAACACAGCCAGGCAGGTCTTGAAAATCTCCAGAGAAGGAGACTCCACAACCTCTCTGGGGAGCTCATTCCAGCACTCTGTGACCCTTATAGTAAAGAATTTCCTCCTCATGTTAAGGTGGAACCTCCTGTGCTCCAGCTGACATCCATTCCCCCTTGTCCTATCATAGGGCACGAGTCAGAAGAAGCTGTCCCTTTCCTCTTGATGCTCAGACCTCAGATATTTATAAACATTTATCAAATCCCCTCTCAATCTTCTCTTCTCCAGACTAAGGAGCCCCAGGTGTCTCAGCCTTTCCTCCTAAGGCAGCTGTTCCAGTCCCTTCAGCATCATTGTAGCCTCCGTTGGACTCTCTCGAGCAGATCCCTGTCTCTCTTGAACTGGGGAGCCCAGAACTGGACGCAATGCTCCAGGTGAGGTCTCACCAGTGCAACATTACATACACTAAATTTGACTCCTGATCAACAATTCACTTTTAAGATAGCACCTATCCAATTCTAAAGCCTTCATGCCAGTGCAGCACTTATAATATGTTAATAATTAACTGAAGACTTTGCATGAATAAATGATCCCATTTTCAACTGTGTTGCACAACATACAATGAAAGAAGGAAACAAGCCTTTTCAAAGTGTATGACACTTAATCTGAAACAGATTATCTCTAGTGACCGTAATCAGCTGAACTACATCCATGACAAGCAAAGGGCAGGTGTCAGGTCTGGATACCCAACTGTATATACATAATAAACACATCATAGCATCAATAAAATTCTTTATAAAATTTATTCCATTACTCGACATCTCAGAATTTGTGCCTCAAGTCTCCAAAAATTATTTTATGTTTCAGAGACAGAAAAATCTTAAAGTGGTATTTTCATTAGGTGGGTATTTACCTGCATATGTCTCTGACTGACCTGTTGCACAAATCAGTTTGCACTTAAAGATGTCAAAATGCAGACACCAGGAGAAGGCATTCTGGTCCTGTCAACAGCTGCCAACTTCAGAGTTTATAATTGGTTACTATCTGGAATATACATATATATATTTTTAAGCTACAGGTCAGTAAATCTACTTTGTGAATTTTTAAGAGATGACTGAGAATTCAAGTGATGTAGACTCTGCAGCCACGGAAGGAGGTAAAAGAAAACAAACCAAAAATATACAGAGAAACTAATCAAAACAGAAAGTTACAGACACTGAAGCACAAAATAAAAACATAATGAATAAGTGATCAAAACAGTCACTTGAGATTGGAACTATGGGGATTAATGTGAATAATCTTCAAGAGGAAAAAAAATTGATCATCATAAAATACTGCTATGCTCGTAAAAGATAATTGAAGCTACAAAGTGTAACTTTAAATACAAATAAATTGAAAATGAAAAGAAACACCCTAAACCAAAGAGATACAGAACAAATGGAACTGCAAAAGAAATTGCAAAAGGAAGTGTGATAATGAAGAGACTACAAAAAGAAACAAAACTTCCTGAGGAAGTGGCTCAAGGGGCCAAGCTGTTCAGTTATAAGGAAAGACAAAAGTCATCTTGCAAATGTTTAAAAAAAAAAAACCAAAGGAGAAGGTAAAGGTGGCCAAGTTATTCTGCAGAGCATTTCCCATATCTCCTCTTCATTGTTAATTTAGTCAGAGACAGAGAAGTGAATTGCATTACATCATGTTTGGAATGTGATGTGATCAGACAGTGTGAAACCACAAGATGAAGCCATTAAAAACACATAAATCACGGAAACATATATATTGCATTTGACAATCAGTGCCTGTGGAGTCAAACTCTGGGCACGTGACAGTGGTGCAACCTTTTGTGTTCTTTGTCCGTCTGAAAGCTGAAGACAAGGTCTTCCTAGAGCTTCTGTGATATGCATCCTTCTCCCATACAAGCTGTAAACTGCATTTCAAACAAAAAGCATCCGGTTGACAGCACAGCTACAAACAACTGTGATCACACTCCTGTGAATCTGAGGAGCCAGAGGACACCAAACCAAGGTAAGTCTATTACAAGAAACTAAGCTGAACTGGCAAAGCGCTGTGCACACTTGGGTACAGGTGCCAGCTGAAGTTCAAGTCTTCAACTACAGCAAAGCAAAGGGTATGCTGGTTTTTACTTTTTTTTTTTTTGGGGCAAGATTACCTTCAAAGAGAAATTCTTTTTCCTTCAGTCCTTTCTGGAAGTTTAGTCTATATTTAAACTGTGGCAATGACACCACCAGGAAAGGAGTTTAAAAACTGGGTAGGAGAAATAGGAAATTTTTCATTCTCTGACATCCTGAAATAATGCACTACCTGTTTCATTGCTGCCGTTTGGCATCTGGCCCTTTCATTTCCTAATGTAATCATTCAGAACAGTTTTGTTCTCTTTCAAATGTTTAACTGACATTTTTATCATCTTGACAGGTTCAATGGTCTTTAAGTTCACCCTTCAAAGAAGAAACATTAAGAAAAGTAGCCCTGTAATTAGCAGAACTAAGAAGTATGCTGTCTTAAACATATATGAAACACTAAATGGAGAGAGTGTCCTAGTGGCACCAGTAAGTGATGACCGGGAGAAAAGTGCAGGAAACAAAATAAACTTCACTTACCTAAATAAGTCCTTTCTGCTGCCAAAGGTCATCAAAATAAAAATGTTTTTAAATGCTATGATTTTATGAGGTGCAGATAGTTCTGTGTTCAGTAGCTATCAAGAGATGTCTAACCCTTTTGAGGTTCATTTGAACACAGTTTCCACAGCTCCCTCAAAACTTGGACACACACCAAGTGACTATGGTCACCAAGTTGACTATGTAGTATTGTTTCCATAGAATGTGTTGATGTTAAGAGGAGATATATCTGTGCTATCACTTTCCCTGTCCTTAGAGAACTAATTATCTATTCCCTCTGCCTATGTAACTGCATTCAGGGAATCTGTAAAACCTAATTATCTTCAAGGCTTTGACCACTTCTCTGAGTGACACTTGCCATTTCTATTTGCAATGGCAAACAGCATTTCCCCCTAATTTAGTGCATGCGAAACAAAGAAGAAAGAAAGAATCTGGCAGTGCTGAAATTTGGATATGTATTAAGTGGTACAGTATTGCTACTTTATCAAGGAAAGCCTGTGATAAACACAGTCACTTTTCCTGCAGTTTTTGGTACGTCACATAACAGAGTGAAGACGGCATGAACAGCTTACAGGACACTGCCTGTCCCTTTTCCAAGTTTTGTTCTGTGCGGTCCTATTGCATTTCACAGGAACAAATATATGACATTGCTCCATCGAGTTTCTTGTTGGAGCTGAGCTGTCTGTGTCGGCCATCATTAAGGGTAGCTTAGAGCTCCTTGAGGTCAAACCCAGCTCTGCTCTGGCTGCATTGAACACGCAATTACTCCAGGATTATGTGATCTGGAGGATCAAATGAGGTGGTGCTCAAGGAGGAAGGGCAGCAGACCTGGCTAGCCCTTTCCTCTCATTAAATCCATGCCTCACACAGCTACCAGCTAGGGCAGGACACTCATCTAAACTCCTTATATCTGACTGATGGGGATTTTATTGTGTCTCTATTGACTGTAAAATTCCTGCTTTCAATATCTGAGAATAAACACTTGAATGTCTAAGGGACTACTGGGTTTTTATTTGATAAAATAAATAATTTGATTTTTCAGAAAGCTAGAGAATGAAAATGTGGTTTTTTTTTTTTTTTAATCAATTTTCTGGTTTGGGCCTTTCAATTAATGCTAATGAGCATCATCATCAAGCTAAGCAACACTCGGTGCTAATTACCTTGAGCACTGAAGGATCACAGAAGAATCATCCTTCATGGAGCTTTTGCAGTCTCAAGAATTTACCTCCTCTTTTCCATCTGTGAAGTCAAGCAATTATTTCCTTGGCCAAATGTTATGAGGAAAATGTTCCATAAACTTGTAGCCGCTTCATGGCCATTCAGCAGGCTATTGCTGAAAATAGCCAGCCCCACGTTAGCAAGCCAGCTGTCCACAGATCAAACAGGAAGAGCCGTGTACAACCAACATTTGAAATCTAATAGGTTTTGTGTTAAGATAAAGAACCATCATCTTGTCCCGAGATTAGCTACGTTTGGCCTAAGCAGTTTACAAATGTTTATGACCTTCCACAGTATGGGGGATATTGGGCATTTCATGACGCACACAGCACTGCCGAGGAACGAATCAATATACAAGTGCAATAGCAACAAAAATGATAAACCCATTCCAGACAGACAACTCGATATAGAACTAATGAAAAACAGTTCCAAGCAACATAAAGACCAGGGAAATGACACCGGATAGGCCCTGCTATAATTGAGATGACAATATAGCCTGCTTTGCATCAAAGAGAGTTCTAAAGCTGGAAACATAAGCTAAATGCAGATCTTGCACTGAACCGATCACATCACGTCAGAGCTGCACATCGGTGGAAAGCACAGAAGCAAAGCTGAGAACAAAACATGACCATGGGTGAAAAGGGATGGACAAATCATGCAAATATGGCACTTCAAGGTCAACAAGGTGGTTTTTGTAAGTCAAGTGAAGTCTTAAAAGTCAAAAAAGCTTGAACCAGAAGTCATTATGACAGGTTTTGGAACCACACTAACACACTTCAGCTTTTCAAGCAAATTACAACTACAGCAGTGGCATTTTGCATTAACTGAAGTATTTTCACTGATGTCACTGGCAGATCAGATAGGAGAAAATTGCATTACTCAAGCACAGAAATAATAAAACTATAAATCTCAATGTATCTTAAAGGTGCATTAAAAAATCCCTCATCAATTAAGAATAAGGTTTAAAGGGCTTTCTGTTACATGAAAGAACTCCTTGCACATTTTATTAGGAAGGTGCCAGAGATTTGTCAAAAACGATTTCAGAAAGAATGTGTAAGAGGTGGGAATAGAACCACAAATTGGAAAGGCTACTATGTAGGAAAAAAAGATTGAATCTTTAAATTTCATTTGGTGGAATTAGGTTTGGAATCGGAATCTTTTGCTCATTAGACAACAGTGAGCATGAACTCTAAACCAATGTTCATTATTCCATAGAGAAGAAAAGCAATTACAGAAGAGGAATGAACTCACAGTTAACCATTCCATTGAATGTAGATCTGCAAACTGGCACAGCTCCTGGGAGAGACTCTGAACTTTGGGTCCCATCTCTTGTGTTCGTGATCCAATGCAGGAAGAATATGATTATAAAAATGTATATGGGCCTGTAACAGCACTTTGAATCCTGGGAACAATTCTCTTACTGTTGTTATTACCAGCATTGGTAAACTAAGCTATCAAATTTATTCCCATGTCCACTGGTGCAATTATGTAATGATGGCTTTGCCACTTTGCCCATCTATCCTCTCTTCCTGTGAAAAAGGGCAACTCAAAGAAACCGTTGGTGTTGGCCATTCCTTTCACAAATATGCTGGCACCTCAAAATGATTCAAAATATATTAATTGTAAGTCATTCACTGCACTGTGCAACTATCCTACCTGTTTAACAGAACAAAATAACGTCTCTTTGAATGACTTCAACTTACTGTTATGGAACAACTTTTCTATTCTTAATATATACACATCAAAGTTAACTTTCTTAGTATGTTTCTATGAACACAATTTTGACTAAAGAAATTCTAGTTAAAAATAAACATTCAAACACTAAACCCGATACTATTTTATCAGATGCAGAATTTCAGCATGAATGTCCCTATTCTTCCCATCACTGAACACATTAAAGCTGACATACAAAACAAGAGTTAAAATAAGGTACAGAAATAGGAGCTAAAAGCATAGGGATGGACTGTGACTCCCTTGGGCACTCCATCCCATCTTCTGTCTCTCAGTTCAAGATATACGCCAGTTCATAAAGAAGATCATAAAAAGTCCAAGTCTGAAAGTCAGAATTTTAAAGCCTTAAAGGAGAAGAGATTCCAAAGTGAAGAAAAAAATTCATGATAGGAGGTTGTGTCCAGCTGATGACTCAGTTCTTGAGTAACTGATATCTTACAGCATGAAAAAACCTACTTGCATATCTTCAACAGCTGGAACACTTCAAGAGAGAATATTCATAATCATCTCAACCAGCTGATGAGCTGCTATGTAAAGGAGCAAAAATTAAAAAGTATAATTGAATTTATATATTTATTTTTTTTTAATAAATGAAATAAACCAAAATTTAGCCTACTGTCATGATGAGCTTCATTAAATCTTTCTGGAGGTTAAAAATCTTTGACTATAATTAGCCCTAACTGCTGCAGTGGTGAATTTGACTAGAGACCATCACCCCCAAAACTGTTTCTTCCTAAATTTCTCCAGAACTCAAGTGTGAATGAATATGGTTGAGACAGATAAAGAAATGCCTAAATGAGGGCATACTGGATCTAACTGAGCTGGAGTTAATTTTCCCCAGCCTTCCCAGTGCTGTGCTTTGCAAGGAGAGCTGGAAAGGTGCTCATAAAGCAGCCTTGTTGTGGCTGCTGCCGGGCAGGGCTTGCGCAGCACCAAGGCTGGTTTTCAACAGTCCCCCTGAAGTGGGATGGGATGGACAAGATCTTGGGAGGGGACACGACTGGGACAGCTGACCCAAACTGACCAAAGGGATATTCCATACATCAGCTGAACTATAAAAGCTAGGAAAGGGGGGGAACGGGACAGAACAGACGGACACAGACACACGGACATCAACTTGTCCTCTGAAGCAACTGCTGCATGTTTGGAGCCCTGCTTCCCGAAAAGGGCCAGACAGTGCCTGCTGATGGGAAGTAGAGAATAAATCTTTGTTTTCTTTTGCTTCTGTGCACAGCATTGCTTTGCTTCTTCATTGAATTGCCTTTGTCTTAGCCCATACAAAAGAAGGGCACAGCTTTCTGACGAAGAAAGGGGGTAACTAACCTACAGAGTTTTGTAACCAAGGATCAGCTTACAGGTGGATGGAATCCCAGCATCCCTACTACACTCAGTCTGAAAGTAGCACCATCTACTGACAGCTGGTGATAAACTCTATTGTCAAGCGGTGTTGCTGCCACCTCTCCATTGAAGCAGAATCGTGCAATCTGTCAAAAAGCCTGTAAGAACTTGTCAGAAAGGTTAACATAAGCATCCAAATTTTTAACTTCACAAAAGGTTTTAAACATTGAAGAAAAGGTGACCGTACTTCCTATTTTTTTCCTCTCAAAATGGGGAACTCTGGGACCCGAATGGCAGAGGAGCTGCATGGGTCATTGACGGTGATAGATGGTGCCTAGTTATTGAAGCAGGTTTAAGGCTAGCTGTAGAGTTTATTGAATACCAGTCATGAAAATAAATTATTCAATGAAGTATAGAAAAATTCATCAATCATTTATATGATTAATATTTTCGCAGATATTTAGCCAGCTTTACTGGATATGGTGTCATTCAGCTGTAGGTCAGAGGTATGAATCCGAACCAGGCTGCCAGTGTCAGAAATGATTAATGCTTGATAACCATATAAAGGCCTTTCTCTAGCTCTGATAAAACAGAAAAGGTTTAAGCACAATCATGAATATAATATAAATTTGGTAGTGAACGTGGATACTGGAAAATTCTAACTAGCTCTAATGATTGCCTTTTGATACAAAAGAGAAATGCGTGTTTTACACAAGAGCACTGTAAATTAATTAAATCCCAATTAAATAAATATACATTTGAGGGGAAACTAAGCAATATTATTCAGATTTTGATGCGCAAGGATGGAGCTACATCACTTGCCTGGGTAGGTGCTGTATGCATTTTAAAGCAGAGCTTTATTTTAAAGCAAATACCAGTCTTGTACCAGTCTTCTTTTTCCTCTTCTGCTTCCTTGTCTCTTAATCCCTATAGCAGATTGCTCGTGTGAAGCCTCATTTTATTCAGAGCAGCTCCCAAAATGTGACTCAACGTATCTTGGGCAGTAATTTTACCAGCTGCTCAGACTACAGGTTGGTGCACAACTATCTTTTGTTCTCCCAGCTAAATGCTACCAGCTTTCTCCAACAGCTGGGGAAGATCCACCTTCAAATGTCAAATAAATAATAAGCAGTCCATGAGCCCCCCGAACACTCATAACTAAACAGTGCCCTTATGACACACCAAGGGCCAACATTTCTTCATAACCTTTCTCATATTTGTGTGGGGTTTAGCTAGCTAGGTGTGAACACAGGTATGTATGCAGAAGAATAATATCGTTCTCATGAGAAGACGAATCTTTCAGTCAAGATTCCCAGCAGTTCCAGAATTGCAAGGAAAATCAGCTTTACTGTCCATACTCATCTACTGCCTAGGTTTAAAAAAAAAAAAAAAAAAAGTAAAAAAAGTAAAAAAATCCTGGCTTTTTTCAAACTGGTATCAAGTTTGGCCACTTATTTTCATGCGGCCAGGATTGAAAAGGATCTCAGCCTTCACAGCAGACAAAATTCCCTGTATCGTGTTTTTATGGGAGTTCACTCTTGCTTCTTGGTCGGTATCTTCTTTCCTAAAATAAACTCAAGATTTTGACTGTAGTAACTTAGCTTGAAAACAACTAGTTTTTCCTCTCTCCTTTCCTATCTCTTGAGTTCAGTAAGTTCTGCTGTTCTTTGTTTGCACTTAGTGTAGTTGTCCATGTAAAAAATGATTTCTCTTCTCTTGTAATCTCCTAAATGCAGATGAGCCCTCTTACTGTGGGCACTCTTACTGTGCATGAACTTTACATTTCATATGTAAATGTTTGCTCATCCTCCCTTTCAAACAAGGTGTTCAGTTTAGATATTCCCAAATGATTGCTTTCGAAAGAACTAGCCGCAGGTATTTTCCTTTTTATACTTCTATCAACTGCAGCTTTCACAGTCCTAAGTAAACAAGGGGAATTAACATCTGTATTGAATTTCTCACTTGGATGCTGATTATAATTGTGATAAAGTTTACCATCGTATCGGTTGGTTGAAAGAAGTTGTAAAAAAATTAAATTACTTCATGAATCTTCTTTAAACCTTGACATTTGTTGTAAATGGCTCTACACCTATCAAGGTTTAAGGTAATTTATTACCAAAATAAGTAGAAGAAAGAAAAAAAGTCATTAAGTAAGGTTCATCTTTTCCTTGTTAGCCTTATTTCAAACCTTTCACATGACTGCTTTTGAGGGTGCTCAGCACAAACTGTATCAGTATTGCTCACTGCTACAGAAACACTGCGTGGTAGAAGGAAGGCCAGGACCTGAGTTAGCCTGAATTGCCCTGAAGATGCTTTCCCCCACTCAAGCCCTCACGCTGGTTCCCAGGATGCTGCTACGCTCTGTTACGGGACTGTCTACAGCATGATGATGTCTAGAAAGACCTTTTCACCAGTCCCTTTCACAGAAAAGCTAAAAACTTCTCCAACAAAGAGGACAGAAGAGTATTTTAGGACACACAGCCTAGCTTTGGGGAAAAGCAGAGGAAGACAGTCTATATTGCTATTTAAAGAATGATCACCACACTCCACATGGGACAATATAAAACCCCAGAAAAGTGGCTGAACTCCCAAGGCAGCCAAGCTGTAAGAGGACCTAGATTCCTTCCTTACAGTTAAAGCTCCAGAAAAGACCAAAAGCTTTTAAATTCAAGCTTTTAAATTTTAATACGTGACCCACTAAAATACCCACTTTTGGAGTAGTGAAAACTCAAAGCAAGTAGGGAAGAGCAAAAACTGAACTAAGGAGATTTAGTCGTTATTTCAGTGCTGAAGATGGAGGGGAACAGTGGCTCAGAGGAGCTTGTGCTTAATTAGTATAACTCTCTATTACTAGGCTTCTCCCAGTGCCAGAATACAGCTTTTAAAGATGAAGAGACAGGGAAAAATACTGGGGGGAGAAAAGTCTCCACCACTCAGGGAAGGGAGAGGTTTTAGAAGTTACATTAGTGGTGTGAGATTGTCTTTGCAAAATCTGCTCCTGCAAAGTGTTACTCAGCAGCCCGAGCAAGACTTTGACAAACTGGCCTACTTTGGTGCATAAGGGCATAAATAAATACTACGGAATTGCCACATAAATACTTCATAAAGATCGGCTTCTTCTGAAACAGGTCGTCTGAAGCCAGAATATATGAATAAAATCTTTCCATATGTAATAAATACTGTCTTCCTGCAGACAAATACCCTCTGGGTCAATTTGAGAATTATTTAATGAAAATTATCCAAATAAATAACACAGGAATAAACCTGTTGAAAAAATAAACTTTCCACACATCAGTTAAAGTCAAAACTAAAGTAATTAAAACCTTCCTGCCAAACAGCAGCATTATAACTATACAAGATTGGTTTGGTTAAAAGAATAGATTTGTTAAATGAACGTGCAATTTGTACCAAATCAACTATAACTTAATAAAGTAATAGGCTTGCCTTTCCAGTACCATGTATAATGCTGAAGATGGTTCAACCTATCACAGTTTTCCACACTATTCATGAGCTTGCTAATCAGCTGCAATTGATAACATGAAATATTTAATTGTGTGATGTTTTATTAATCTCTGCTCATGAAATGTTAAAAGGGAATTTTTTCTAATACAGTACAGGGCTCTGGCTGAATCTAGTGACTTTGGTTCTTGATGGATTTTGATGCTGCAAATTTTGTGGTGGTCACGGAGTATCAGAAGCAAAAAGGTAATACCATATGCAGACCACAGTCTGAAAACTAGATAAACAAGTATATTTTGCCTTGTGGCTCCCCAAGGATCTGGAGAAGGCCAAAATTATTGCATTTACACAAAAAACTACCCAGCATTTACTCCAGTTTAATGACACGACATGCAATTTTCAAGGAGGGCTGATCTGCTGTATGGCTACATCTTCAATTAACACAGTAACACCAGACCCTGCGTGGGATGACCGTGAATTAAAATGCAAATATAAAAAAAAAAAAATCAGCAAGGTGTGTCAAAAGAAAACTTCTGAGCTTCTTAAAGAGGCCCTAAGAGACTCCTGTCTTCTCTGAATGTTGCACTTGCTTCTCTTCAGATTTTCACTTCTTTCTTTAAAACAAACAGCTTTCACCCTCTCTGCTTTCCTCCAGGCCCCACCTCAGAGGATACTTAAAACTCTCATCCCAGCCTTCAAACTCCTTTATTCACTTTAAAGAAAACCACAAGAAGTGGTCATTCTGAAGTAGTCTTTGACCACAACCTTCTCTGTGGCCTTTACCACTGTTGTCCTTCTGCCCTCAGGAGCACATTCAGGGCAGCTGCTCTAATCCAGTCAGAGAACTCCCAGAGAGAAGGTCTCTATAGATACTGCCAATCTCCACTTACTATCTGTGCTTTTATAATATCCAACAGTTCTGGTCACCCAGCAGTTACAGCGAGAAGGGTCTGACAAACAACACAAGCCTGGAGAATGAATTTCAGTCACAATACAGCTTTTTCCTTTACTTCCCTCTTTCCCAGAGCCACTTGTTTCTAGGTTGACCCCTCATCTTTTCTACATCACTGGAACAGTCTTTGTAAGAACACGATCTAACTGACCTCCTATGATGTAATTATCACAGTCTAACTTTCTTACCAAGCCAAATCCTGAACACTGAAGTCTGTAGCACTTGTCTGAACACTTTGTGACACAGACCATGAAAGAAGGGAAGTGTCACACTGACAAAGTGATATTAGACAGAGCTCAGACTAACCAGGCTGCTTTCATGCAAGAGTTGACCTGAAACATGCCAGAGTAGTACTTTAACTCTTTCAAGCACCAGTGTTCCCACTAGCACCATTACATCTATAAAGGAAGAAAAAAAAAGTACCGAGATAGAAGAACATTAAGCTCACCTTCAGAAATCAGTACACACAGTACAGTACCACAGTCATTAAAAGGAAATCGTTTTGAAAATCAATCCAAATCAAAGAAAGCTCCAGCTTGCAGCTTCCACCCTCTGAAGGCTCCCCTCACAATAACCCTGTATAATATAAATCTGAAGTAGTTACAATACTGCCACTCTACTCCCTATCTCACAGTGCAGGGAATGCTGTGTAAAAATGTTTCAAGAGGCCAGGAAACTAGGAGAAAAAAGGAGACAAAAGTTTTACTAATTGTGTCCCCCACTTCAGCACAGCTCCAGACTGGACGAGCAGATGTAGATCCTTACTGATTTCAGCAGGGCTGCTGGTCTGCTTGAACACCCAGGCACTTAAGAGGTTTCCTGGCTAGGAGAGGATGCAAGCAACCAGCTGAACGTGACATTTGTTCAGTTCTCTGGAAATGTTTTGCTTTGGAGGTTTGGTGTAGGAACTGCAATACTCAATAGGGTATTATTTTCTTGTTGTTAAGATGTTTTAGGATTCTTAGGTTTGGAGTTTTTTGTTGCGTTTTTTCGAGTTTTTTGTTTTGTCTGGGTTCCCCCCCATACAGTCATTCATTAATAATATATGCATGCCAATGTATTTATGTAATTTGGGATATTGATTTTACAAATAAACCAGTCTTTGAGCACAACCCTGGCCAGGATGGTCTGAAAACATCACATCCATTCTAGGTATATATATGCACCTAATTAACGAGGTATCTGGCTTCAGTCACAAGCACATTCACTACCCTCACACAGTAATATTTTTCCTCTTCGGAAGTGGGAGATGTACCCATGAACAGCCTAACCAATGTTGACACAGAAAATCTGGCAGAGCTGAGAACAGATCTCATGCGTACAATTCCCTATTAAAAATATTCCTTACTAGAAACACAAACGTGTTTATCACTATTAAACGTGTTTATCATTATTAAACGTGTTTATTATTATTAAAAAATGGATTTAATATTACTAGAACCATCTTCATCCTTGTAAGATAGCCGATGAGGTGCAACTGGCTTTCTACAGGCCCCAACAAATATTTTTCTTTCCAAGACAAATCCATGTGCAAAAGGAAGTACCGAAACCACAGGATGGGAAACAGGCAGGGAAGAGCTCTGGTTCCATCCTGAGGACTTCAGCTTGTGGACACAAACAAGCAGCAACAGCCTAAGAGAAGCGAATGTTTGCTGAATAATCACCTGGTGCACCAAACCTGTAATTAGTGTTGATTGAGTTTTGGGATGATGCCCCAAACTCATATATTACTCCAGTCACTCCTGTTTACCACTTTCTAAACATTGCCAAATTATTACCCAGTAAATGGTAATTGCTCTGTATTTGCCTCATCATCATAAACATTTGTGACAAGAGACCTTGAGCTGTGTTAATACCTTGACAAAACACACCACTCTTTTCCGCAGTCCTAATCAGTAGTCTGCCCAGTGTAAGTATCCATTCCATCCTGTCACCATCAGCAAAAATGCCAAAGAAGGTGAAATACTAGACACAATGACTGCATGAAAAACAGGAGTACAGTAGTTGTTCTTACTTCTTATTTCACAGAATCTCTCACGTATTCCTTTGGCCACATCGCCACAGAAGCCAATTATGTTTCTAAATGCAGCATTGCTCTGCTCAGCTCCCCATCATAAGTTCAAAGAACAGCTGTACTTCTACTCTTTCTTCCTAAGCACTACAAATCTGATCAATGCACACTTTGCCCTCCTAAAATTTCTCAGTTTGGGATTTTGGGTCATATTGAAATGTTTGCTCTATGCTTTCCTTACAACAGGGTGGAATTGTGCACTTCACCAAAATGATCCATCCTACCTCTTCTCACAAACCACCGCTGTGCCTAATTGCGCTAAAGGCAAAGATGCTTAACACCCAGGGAGGACCTTCACACACTAAAATGGTATAAAACGTAAGCGTATACAAGAATACTCTTTGCATTCTTTTATAGTCCCTCAAGGAAATGCTAAAATTTAATCTGAAGGAATTTGTTGATCTCCTTTTTAATATCTAAGTAAACACTGACATTCCTAAAAATACAGTCCCAAAAGCTAATTTCCAGTATGCTGTAAAAGAGAAGGACAATTAACCAGTTAAACACAAAATTGTGCTTTGCCAAAGGCTTAAATCCTTCTCCTTTCCCTGTACTCTCCTGACAACGTGTGAACTGAAATAGGAAACTCAGGACAAAAAAGTATCTTACATACTGGGCTGGAGGTTTTTCAGGTGCACTACATCCCCTCCTCTGACTGACAGGACCATGCATCTATGATTTGTAGTAAGTTACTCATCCTAGAAAGTGGGTCCCAATTTAAACATCACAGCTGGTACTTAAGAAGCTGAGCACCCGTGTTGGGTGCTTCCACTGCACTCCAGCACTTCAAAGCCTTCTCCTTCGAATAAGGGAAGTTTCTGTTCCCCAGGGAATTGCCACAATTTCTGTTACAGCACAAGGTGTTTCAAGGAGCTGACTGATCTTAAAGTCACCTTCTGAGGGGACAAGGGGTGTTTCTGTCCCATTTGGAAAGGATCAGAAAACAGCCACAGGTGGGTGGCTGGCAGCCAGCCAAGGTAAATGCACCACAGTCTGACTTTTTCTTACTCTTCAATAGCAATAATGATACCAAGAAACTAATTAATTCCTCTGTGGTTTGGTGGTGGACTGTATTAATGGAAAACACAACTACAAAACCAGAAGTATAAAAAGTAGAATCTGTCAGCTAAAATCTTAATTTCAGTTAAATCCAAAGATGTCCTCACAGCAAGGGATAGCAGAACTTTAGCTAAGGAATGGATCTTTTTGTGTATAATAATTTCACTACTTACAATGTTTTTGCTACTTTCACTGATGTATTTAAACAGAATAATAATTTAATACTTCAAATAAGTGATAATACTTTAATCAATGAGTTTCAATAATGTTACCTACCACCCTGCTGTCGAGATCCACCCATAGGCTATTTTGTGAATGAACAGCTATGCACAGAGCCAGTCAATCAACCAAACAGAGCCTATCCAATGGAAGGAGGACTCTTCTCCATAGGAAATAAAAAAGCAGGCTGGATGATTAGAGTCCCTCTTGCCTATCCCCTAATCAACATTGAAGTGAAAGATGAATGTCACAAAAATAGTGGGATTAATATTAAAACTATGATACATAAGAAGTTCTATAGATAGAAAGTTTTCTATTTCTCTGCATTTAAAAAAATATTAAATTATCATTTTATATATTATCTAAATAGTGATTACTGACTTTTGTCCAAAGTGAAATTCTTCATAAATTTCTTACATATTAGCTATTCCAAATTACCTCTGGAACTGCTGATAAGCTCCTAGAATATAGCTAACACTGATGTACAGACAGACACCTGCTAGCTAAATAGGAAGCTAGACAAAAAAAGAAAATAACTTGAAAAAAAGGAGACTTGAAGACACATATGTATACATAAAGAAGTTGTAAGAGATTGCTTTGGTGTTGAGGACTCTGGTATTATTAAAGTGAAAAAAAAAATCTACGTGTGTGCCTGTGTATATTATTACTTGCATTAAAGAACTCTACAGTAACATGGCTTTTCTAGAAACAACCACTTTGAAGTTGCTTACATTTCACAATACAATACAAAAGTCATATAATGACACAATAGAAAAGTGATACCCTTCCCTTTATTGAAATCACCTTGTTTAAAAGGAGCTCAGCTAGCTCTTTGTTGTGTGTAGATATACCCTTGGGGGACATAAAACAATGCAGAAAGATACAGCTTTAAAAACATCCAAAAAATATCACTGACCAAGTTCCTCTTGATTCCATTGTGTATTCCATCCTTGTCTTAAGTGTCTTCAAGCTCTCAGGTAGAAGCCAGAGACTTGATCATGCTTTTCTCCTTGTTCCTGTGACAACAAACATCCTAGAGAAGGAAAAAGAATATTTCACATCCCTGAGATGACAAGGCACAGGGCAAGACTTCCACTCTATTTTACAGCCTGATCCTACTACTTCTCCTTCACAGTCCTTCACCAGATGCTCATCTGTCCCTGTCTCTTCCATGAGCTGGTGCTAGTTTCAACTTTATGTCTGCTGTGGTTTCCAGGTGAGATTACTGAAATATTTTAGTTAGAAGTAATTGAATTAAACTAGGCACTAATCATCAAATGGATTTAATTTTTCATCAGGAAGGTGTAGAAGCAGTGGGAATACAGAAAGGTAACTCAGTTCTCTTTCACATGCTAAACCTGTGTAATTGAAGCTCAAATGACCTACAATCCTAGGGACTTGGAAACAAATCCTGAAAGCAGCTGCTGTTTATCACCACCATTATTGATAGTAATTTTGGAAAGTTTTGCTGAAACAAGGATAAAATATTAGAGAATTGCAGGCATTACAACAGAGGGAGGGAGAGGGACATAAGACACTTTATTTCTTGAATACACTTTTATTTTAACACATTGAGAGAAATCCATGGCTCATTTGATATAGCCCAGCTAACAAGCACTCAAGCTGTTCTAGCTATGAAACTAAATGAATTCAGTTCAGAGGTAATAAGCTTCTACCCAACAAGAACTTTGTAAAGAAAATATCTGAGCATTTTAGGGCAATGTCAATCTAGTAATTCATCTCTGGCAAATTTATTTCATCATCTATAGTAAAAACACATTCTTACTGTGGGGACCAAAAGTAAAAGTAACTGAAGTGAAATTTCAGACAATTAAAGCAGGACATTATTTCGAATGGAAGCAAGACAGAAATAGCAGTCAAATACAAGCACTGAGGAGAGGGGTTTTCATCCTTCCTGACCAATCCTGTCCGTGAGCAAATATTATTATAAAAACTTAAGTCGTACACAAAATGTTGTTTATAGGGTGCTAATACCTTTGCATTTAACACCTTCAGTTGGTCGCTATAATCCTCGGTCAAGTATTATAATCTTTATCCCACACAATATTTTATTAGCTTTCTAGGGTATTTTCTGCAGAATTCATTTTTAATCTCTAGCTGTGACAAAAATCTTACGAAGAACAGACTGCTGATGGAAGCCTGGTCTTCGTTAATGTCAACTGAGCACCGAGTTTGTTTGAGAGGCTTTGAGAACCCTGCCTGCTACCTTTATTTTTTAATAACCATTTAAAAAAACATAGAGGATTTTAAAGACAGAATCGGTCATTATTATTACTCTGTGCACAAGATAGCCTTGGTCATGGTACCTGACCCTGTTTGTATACCTTCCTCTGACTATGTCCTTGGAAGATTCTGCACCCAAACATTCCCTTTGTGTACAAGATCTTGTAAAGGCAGCTGTGCTGGAGACAAAGCTGCTGCTTTCAGAACTCAGAAAAGCTCTTTGTACTCTGCCTTGCACAAGAGGCTTACTTGCATCCTGTGCCTGCACTTGAGGCTCCTGACGCTGCAGAACTCCACGGTGAAATAACCTCCCAGGAATTTTGGTTGCCACAATCTACCTGGCACGCAGACACCGGCGTTTAAAACTTTCCAATGCTAAAATTGCTTGTGCTAGAGCTGCAGGTGTTGCTTCATCAAAGTTAGCGCACCCAGTTTCAGCAATGCAGCTCTAGAATAACGCCTGTCACCGCACACTTTTTCTCAGAAATTGTTCCTGCAGCATTAACCAAAGGGTAGAATGTAAATGTGGTAGTGAGGCCCTGAGTCGATGAGAGTCCATAACCTCAGGCAGCTCAGCTCTGTGCTGTGTAGGGAAAATGAGTTCCCTTGGCACTCATCCCAGCTGGAAACAGCCAGGGTGTCACGAACAGGAGTGTTTTACATATAAATAATACATCTATCACAAAATTACACTGCCCATCAAGCCATTTGATCTAATCAGGATACATTTAACTGTAACCAACTTTGATTCATTATCTTAAAGCTAGGATTTGACAGAAAATATACTTGATTCAGTGGGGAATTATCTGATAAGGGGATAGAGCAGATCAAATGGACTTAGCAGTAATCCAAGATAGGTTCACAGTGCATTAACTCAGCAAGTAACTCTCTTATCAACCCCAACACCAACTACGTAAAGTTCATTATACACCTTAAACCCCCTTTAATATGCCATGTTCTTTGTGCCAAGTTTGTTTTGCTCATTCTTGTGACATGTGTCAGACTGGAGATGTTGGAATCCAAGTCCCTTCCTTTAGCAGCAGAACAGCAAAGAGCAATAGGAGTGGCTGGGTACTGCTGTGCTTTAGTCCAGCTCTGGAACGGTGGCTTCCAGGGCTGGGAATAGCTTTTTATCTATCACACTAATTCATAGCTAATTAAATATGAGTGTCTCATTACCACCATATTCCTTATTAACTTGTTAAAACAACCTTACGGCTACCACAGTGGTTACAACTAATGATCGAGATGTTTAGATATTTAGCACTTGAAACCATTCATACTGCAGAGACCAAGGAGCAAATATCAAACAACTTCAGCTATTTCTCACCTGGGGTAAATTCAGCTGCATAGTCTATGTGGAATACACATAGAATAACACCACAATTAAAAGAGATTCTTCTTATGCGTCCATCTTAATTTAGCAGTTCCAGTGACTAAGCATTATTGCTGTGGAAGAGCTGATAGCCCATCAGTCACATAGCTAATGCTCTGAGAATTCACTGGAATGGTTTAAGGCGAAAGTTTTGCAAATGTCTCTGACTTCAGGTGAGGAGAACGCCTCTTAAGTGAAACAAAATACATAGAAGATATACAGAAGATGGAAAAAACAGCAAATGTCAGCTATAAAGCTTGCAAGCAGAAATGTTTTAAAAGGTACCATTCACTAGTGTGCTTCTTTCTTACTGTCAGAGCTGGCAAGAATTTAACAAGGGCTTCTTGGAAGAAATGAAGATTAAACAGGGCATTGTGCAGCTATAACTCATAAAGCCAAGTTCATGGAGGAAACTGCCACAGCCTCAGCTTCAAACAATGCAAATCCCCTAATGTGAGCTTCTGAGCCAAACGCGGTACACACACTTCCTAAGTGCGTACACAAATGCGCGCATACAGCAGAGCAGTAGCAGCACCCTCTTGTTTGAATCTTTTCAGAAAGGAACAAAAGTGATTGTGTTTAGTTCACAGTCAGTTTTTGAAAGATCCAGCCTCTGTTTGATAGTTTTACAGTTTATTCACAGGAGAAAGAAAAGTGGGCTGTAAAACAGCAATACAAACCAAACATAGGTGCCTGTTCCCTACAATTTCTCCTCCAAAATGCTTACTGTTGTGATCAGCATTTCAGTTTGAAGAGTGAATTTTAAGTGCGTTATTCCAGTTTCGCTCCCAGTTTGCCCTAACAGATCCATGGAGTCAGTGGAGCAGGGCAGGTGTAACCAAGGGAAGCATTTACTCATTAGCAGTTAAGGCCACAGTCAGAAGCGATTTGAAGTCCTGCAACATATCACAAATCATAATCATATTGAACTGCTCATAGCATCTTCTTCTCCATTTTAATTTCCAGGAATAAATGAAGCAGTACACACAGTTCCCAGAGTACCTCCTTGAACGTGTGCATCTTTTCTAGTGAGTTTTTAAGCACACAGCTTCCAGCTTCATCTGCCCATTTGTCAGCTTCTTCCTCACATGTGCCTTCCCTTCAGCCAAGCTGTCACTTACACAGAAAATTACTTCTGAACTGAGTTTTCATAAGCCAGTCTACAAATTTCTGTTACAATGGCTTGGGATTAAAAGAAAAAAAGGAGAAAAAAAAAAAGGTGGTGTTTCGATATATAAATGAATGTAAAGATCATCACTGTATAGACAAACAAAATCCTTTTCTTGCTCTGCATAATGTGACTTGTCTCCAGGTGTGAGCATTTGAGGGGACACTACCAGCCAGATTCTCATATGCAGTAACATCTTTTTATCCCACTCTGGCAGTGTAAAGAAACTTGAAGAATATTGATTGCAACTTTAAAACACCAGAAAAGAGTAAGGCGGCTTTGGTATAGATGTGAATAAAGCCCTTTGCGTTTTACATAACTGTGATAGCGACAGCGAGTGCATTTGCAGGTGAGTCAGCACACTCATGACTCTGTTATCCAACAAATGAAATGATAAAGGAAAACAAAAACTTTGCCTAGGAAAATATTGCATGCAAAAATCGCAGTGCTTTGATCTCCCACACGTATCTCCCCAGCTATAAGGTACTCCGCAGGACACAGATAAGTAACCTAAAGTCTTGTGTCATACCAGTAGGTCTTGCCTTACGTATTCAGCCTCTCTTTGGCCTGTCTGCTTACCTTTCATATAGTAGAACTAAAAACCAAATGCTTTTTTTTGTAACTGCTGCCTTGGCTCATTTTCCTGCTCTTTTCCTTGGAAGTACAATGAACTCGGCACATGCTAACGAAGAGACGGGATTATGTGCTTTTCATTGACTTCATCTGTGGATGAGACACTCTAGCACAAATCACCAGGCACTTCAGGTAAGAACAGGCTGAGAAGCGGGTGATGATAAATGAAATGAAGAATAGAGCTAGAGTATCACCTTTCTGCTAGTATTAAAGTACTTCCCATCTGACTGTGGATTTCACGGGGTAAAACACTTGATCCACAGCAGTTCATGATTTGACATTGCTGAATTATGTCTCTTTTAATTTAAGTGATAAAGTTTTCTTCTTTTTAAAACGCCCAGACTAATTTCTCAAACATGCAAATGCTGTTTCTGTTAAAAGGCATCAGGTACTTTTCTGCAATAACTTGTCAGAGAAATTCTGGCTCCACTTCAAAACTAATCATTTGGCAACACCTCAGCATAAATGGTTTGGCCAAATTTGAAGACAAAATTAGAGAAAAATATATTCTTTTGCTTACGTTGAAAAAGTTACTCAATTATTTACCATAATAATTTGAGGCTTTGAGAGAGGGACTCAAACTTAGTATGGAAGAATCACCTTTATATGAGGATGATACTTCTCATTTTACTTTCAGAAAACTACTTCCATATGATGAGCATAAATTTTATTTCAAAAGAACCCTAACGGAAGTATGAATTTGAACATAACCAAAGAAGCTGGTAGATAAATTCTCAGACTACTCTTATTTTCACTCAGCAAGAGTGCGTTGTGCTCACACAAACATCAAAGAGACTAAATTACTAAATACTTTTCTTCTGTTCTCTTATCTGCAGTTAGAAGAGACATGCAGCCTGCTCCCCTGGGACTTACGGTGACATGGCAAGGAAAGGCCAAGGAGCCGGGGATAGAAAGCATCTAGGAGTACCTTGGTAGCCACAAGATACCACCCTAGTATTCTGAATATGTGACATCAGATACAGGAGAACTGCACTGGTACCCAGCACTGCAACTGAGGCCAAAGGAGCTGTTCTGTGTTCTTGTTATTGACGTTAAAAATAATACACGCTTTTGATCTTAATGTTTTCTGACAAGCATTTGCATAAATGGAGTAATAATGGAAACTCCTTTCCTGAGAAAGAAGATCCTCCAGTGTTTGTAGCCCAGCATCTACACTTGATAAAGAGTAGGACAAAAGCCAAACTTACTCGGACTTCAACATCGTATGTTGAGGACATACGTTTTGTAGAAAAAAACCCCAAACCCAGGGATATCATACACTTTCAGCTAATGCAGCAGTGTTGGACCTCTGCTGCTGCTGCTGGACTTTATTACTGCACAAAGTACATTTTGTCAAAACAGGTCTAGAAACAAAACCTAAGCACACCATGCTGGGAACTAGAAAATGCCATTAGCCTTTGGCAACCTTACCATGGAAGATGTTTTACAAACAACCTGGGTAATGTTTTTTCATCAAACAACAAGGTTTCAGAGAAATGATGGTTGGTTAATATATTGCAAGGATCTGATCCCTAAAGAGCTTCAATATCCATTTCACTCCTACCATGAAAAACCAGAAAGTACATTACTTGCACATCTGCAAAATCTAGGCAAGCTTAAAGAGATTTAACCCGAGATTTATGATGCGACTGGGGACATAAGCAAAAAAAAAAACAAACCTCTTCAACATTTCTGATCAGTTGGCCCTTGTTTAATGTAAAAAATGCATTGGAACTCTCTGAAACCCTGATGGACCTCTTCCAAGGAAAGCCATGCTCGCTCTCGTTCACTGCCTTCTTTCTGACATCAATAACCAGAAATTAGCAGTTTTCCATGCACTAAGTACTATGCCACTGAGCAAAGAATACCGCAGCACCACTTATTTTTAAGAGAAAGACCTAAAGTTCCTTTGGTCCCCGAAGAAGGGCGAGTATTTGGAGCTGTGTAAATTAAATGAAGTGCAGGCATCTCAGTCACACTGAAACAAAGTGCATAGAAGTAAGAAGAGAGGTGATGGACATATATGCGTGCCCTTCCTATCGACTAGTTTATTTGGCCTCTTGTTTGTATGTGACATGAAGTGTACAAAGCACACAAGCAGGAATATCCACAGAATGATGCTGCAAAGCAGAAAATGTACCGAGTGATGAGAGATGACGATCCTCAACCACCTGAAGGTAGCCCCCCCATCCTGTGCAGATATCTATTTTAAAGCTTGTCTGTCCCTCCTCTAGACTTCTTATGCCTCTGACTGTTACTGCCAAAGCAGAAGGCATGCTGTTCCAGCTCTGATCCCTCTCATACTCTGAGCATACCTCTTCACCCACATACACCCAGTTTCCTTCTTTGGAAGCTGGGTCTTTCCTACTGTATGTACAAAAATTTCTCAGCCTGTGGCTTAGGAATTCATTGTCCGGTTTCCCTGAAACTCAACCACATGATTACATGATTAATAATATTCCATGCTAGATGCCAGAGAACCCACACAACATAAAGCTCTTTATGTACATCTTTACTCTGGCATAGACTTCAGTCACGGCCTCTCTAACACAACAGGCAGTCAGCTACAATACATACACAAATCCAGAAGAAACCAGGTTCCTTCCTTCACAGCTCAGAAAAATCACTGGAGTCCTCTACAGCACTGATAACGGCTTTTGAACCAGGAGCAGAATCTTCAGTAGGATTCATCTTGTAATTTTGCAGGGCTCCCAGAGGCCACAGCTCCTGAATCTTGAGCTGTGACCAGCACATAGATGGATTGTTGTTCTCACATGCAGTCTACTCCAACTTCAGAACCCATGACACTGCTCATGCCCGTAGCACCTGGGATTGCAGTGTCAGCCCCTGCTTCTACCTATCTGGGCAGCTAGCAAGTGCCTTGGACGGTTTTAAACTCAAGTAGTAACCAATTATTAAACAATTCAGTTTAAAAGAGAAGAGATTCCCATTTGAGGAAGAAATAAAAAATATTAATTCCCAGCTGATGTAATCTGCATAAATTCAATGCATTCAACAGAACTACACCATTATAAATTAGCTAAAAAGCCAGATTCAGAACACAACCCTTTACTTTGATTAACTTCCTGGCAAGCACTTCACTCACGCTCAATTTATACAGGGTGCAAAATCTTCGCTGTTTTCCAGTATTAGCAGAAGCTTTACCTTCTTAATTATTTAAGGTAATACAATGAGGTGGTCACTGACCTGGTTGAATAATGTGAGAGACAGTCAGTGAGCTTTAGATTACACTTCAAGCGAGCTAAATTGGCACCTTTTCTGTGAAGATCTAGCTCCAGTAATTTATTCAACACTGCCATCTGTACTGCTTTTGAAGGAAATGCATTTTTTTTCACAATAAACCACGAAATGTTAGAGATAAGTAAAGCTCAATCTTTTGGTTAAATCTGCACCACATGGTACTACAGCGTAATATTTTACCAAAGCATTAACCTTCAGATTGGAGATTCTTACCTTCTATTTTGCAGTACTGCAACTTCTACACATTTGTCTTTTTGGAAGGATTGCTATTAGATGCGGTGATTATATTAAACAATTAAACTGTTTGTTTCCAAATCACTCCCAGAAGAAAAAAAAAAACACTCTTGGAGAAGCCTCCCACAGTAGTTGGATAGACTGAATGGAACTATAATTGAATTACCTTTGCTTTACATACCAAGCCTTTTGTGCACTTTACATCATTACTGAAATGACTTTTTCTTAAAGTTCTTGTTCACAAATACATAGAACAAATGAAGTTTCTAAAAAAGGCTACAGTTCCCACTGCACCTCTAACTCAACCACAGCTTGTTAATGCAAGTGTGATTTTCCCATGAAAAGTATGTGTTTACAATTGTGAAAAATTAGTATACTGAAGGCAGATGCTGAATGGAGCATTTTCTGTTATGCCCTAAGAATTACAAATCCAAAAAACCCCAAACTACCATCTATTCAAGCATCTGACTTCCAAATAATGTAAGCAGAAAGTTGCAGGTAAATCTCCTTTCAGTTATAGAGCAGAGGTCCCTAGCCAGTAAAAATAACAGTATTTTATGAGCTACCCCAGTCATTCTCTCTCACTGACAGTGCTAGTACGAGATACCAGTCCTAGGACTCTTTCCTTCAACTGTAGCTCAAGGCACAAGGTTTGTGTCCCAGACTCAATTTGGTCTTGACCAGGTTATGACTTGTAGCCATAATCTGGAAGCACAGGGATGCTCCATCATAACCCATGAACATACATTGTTCCTATCAGTCTGTAGAGCTAACCAAAATGTTTTAACATATAAATACAGGTTTTTCTCAAAAGTGCAAACGGGAACACCATTTACAAGGTTTTATTATGTTTTCCACACTATTATACAACCTTCTTTAAATTAGTTAGAAAGTGTTTAGTAGCTAAACCCTAGGTAAAAAATTATTTTCATACAACTGTAAAAGTATATTAAAATATTATGAAAAATGTTGTTAAAAATGAGCTTGTTTGGGATAAGCAAATTGGAAACAATTTCTGTGTTGACACTTTTACTTACGTTGCATTTCTGGTTTTCACTCAGCTTTGCTTTTCAGGAAAATCTGTCCCCTTCTTACAAAACCCAGTAAACCCTTAAATCCAAGTCCAGCTAAAGTGGCTCAATAGAAGATGGACACCAAATTATTATTTGTGTCTCTGAATACCTTTGTCAAAAGCAGTGATGTGACTGGTTGATCCCACCCAGTCTGTACTCTTTAAAGTTGTAGATTTTATCTGTCTTGCCTAAGCATGTTTTGGGCCGGTGGCAAATTGACAGTGACTACAGTTTGAGAATTACTGCAGCAGGAAGCACACTTTAAGAAATGCTTCATTTTATGTGTAAACTGGAACAAGGGGAAGGCAAAGGACTGAGAATTGGGATTATTTCTAGAAGATTCTCTACATCAGACATGAGAAATTGTGATGAAAAGTGGAAGACCCAGACTCAAATTCCCACTCCGAATTCATCAAGGGTTATTTTATATTATATATTCTCATTTCTTTTCCAGAAGCACTACTGTATATGAGGTGGGAATTGCACCATCATTATAAAGAGCCTCTGGACCTGGATAGGAGGTTACTGGTGAATCCTGTCACATCTCACATATGGACTGTGGCAGTGCCGTCAAGTAATTACACATATATCCTGCAGAAGAAAATTTATAGGGGCTTCACCAGCAAAAACTTCACTGGTGAGAGACAGCTGCCTCCATGGTCAGTCAAGAGCCGAGTAGAGATTTTTGTGAATGCTGGTGACATCTAAATACTGGAATCTAAAAGATTTAGTGCCTATATGTTCCTGCAAATCAACCCTAAAGAGACTTTTCCCATCCTAGGCTTTCAAAGAGAAAAGATTAATTGGACATCAATAACATTCTTTATCTTCCTGGCAAACTCTTGCTGGATACAAAATGTAGCTAATCATGTCAATCCATTTTCTTCTATTGTTGACATGAAATATCATATACCTCCAGGCTGGAAAGATTTCCTCATTTTTGATATTGGGATAGTTTTAAGCCACTGAAGTAACCTCCAGATAGTTGAGTGAAATTGCCGAGGGAATGGTGCAGGAGTACAAGTGCCATTTTGCACACAATTCATCATTACTCTTTGCTCTCCAGAAATTTAGCCTTTCTATAGCCTACCCTTGAATTTTATCTTTTGTTCCTTCAGAAAGAAATGAGTCAGAAATTTTAATAGCTTAGCAGCAAATCTTTGAAAGACACTGACCTCAGAAGCAAAAGCCAAGGCACTAGCAGAGGAAAAAAATGAATACAGAATATTCTTGTTGTTGCAAAACAGTTCTTGAAAAGCTGCTGGATGATCATTTCAAATTATGCCATTTAAAACACAGACACTCTGCAATCATCCTCTTCAGTTTAAATCTCACAAGATCAGTTCTCCTGAAGAGGAATTGCTAAATCTGCATTACTGCATCATTACTGCTGGCAGGCTTTATACACACACCTCACAAAAAGAGCCTAAAGACATGTATTTATAATTTGGCTGTCAACGTTAGTATGGTTTTGGGAACTGTGCAAACCCATCTGACAAGAAATTCACCCACCACAGTCCACAGCTGATCGAACGTACAATGGCTCTGAACAGCAGCGCTCTGATTTGCAGGTTGTTGCTGCAGCACCACCCAGTAAATAGGTCGCCTTTTTAATCTCATATCAACAGATACTCTACTTGGCATACTAAGAACATGGGCTTGTGCTCTTTTTTCTCTTTTCAAATTTCAAACTACGTGTCAGCAAATTCAGTCTCAAAGAAGATGCAGAGGATGTATCAGAATGAGTAACTAGATAGCAGATGTTCATAAGGGCAGTATTTTGCTGCAGGTTGCAAACTACTGTCCTCCAAGGTGACCAGGAAACCCTCCCAGTTCTTTGTCTTTGAACCACCGATTCCTCTTCCCACACTTTGCACTGTCCATTTTTCACAGTTTGCCCTTGAAGACAGGATCAAGTAATAACGCTAAATGCGATCCCACTTTATAAAAACTCAAAGAGCTGGCATAGAATTAATCCTGAAAAAAGGAGGCAGGTGATAAGTCAGATAAGAACCAAGCCTTCATATTTAGGACACTCTCAAGCCTCAGCCAGGGAATGGAAATCTGTGAAAGGGTACCTTGCTGAACTGCTTTTGGCTGATAGCCAAAAGAAGATTAAGTCACAAGATAGGCATACCTTGATGGATTTATTCCATTAGTCTGCAGAAAAGAGGGACATTAATGCAAAGAAACTCTAGTTTAAATCACTGAGCCAATTTTATTTTGGCTGAAACTAAGTTAGATCTCGCCAGAGCTACAAGTAATAAATTTGCCATCTGGGATTGATGTTTTGATTGTGTGGCTTAAATATTTTACTGTTTACCTGATAAGTTAATTTTATATTACTCTATGGTTTTGATCTAAAGTAAGAAGGCTAATTTCCATTCTTGTGGCCAAAGCCATTATCTCCAAAGCATTTATTCAGATGGTACATTTCACTTTAAATTTGATTCTCACTTCAACTATATTGTTTTCTAATTATATTTGGTGGAGGTTTCACCCTTATATCTCTATGAGCTGAGTTACTGACAGTTAGAATTTTATTGTACCTAAGTAGCAAGTTTGGAATGTTGCTTCACATGTGATTAATCTGAGTAATCGTCAAGAGTCTGCCAAACAGCCCATGTTCACTGAGATGAGGCTTTATAAATTAGACAGGCAGTGGGTCTACCAGGAGAGTTTGTGCAGTAGATGAAGACTCTGCAATAGCTAGTGGTGTTTTCATGTGCAATTAGAAAATGCATTGTTCCCCCATTAAGAAAATTAATTAAAACCAAGCAGATGGTAATCAAGGCATATTGCAATATAATTTTCTCTAGCACATGCATTACTCTCAGGTGCTATCAATATACAGTATTGGTTTTACACTGCAAATTTAGCTCCAGGCTACATTATCCTGACTATCTGTTTCTTAATATATTCTTCCCACTCATCTTTCAATTTGCTTTTCAACCACAATTAATCCTGTAGTACACATAAAAGGCAGTGCCTACAAGATACAGAATTTATGATGGGATATTTTTTCTCCACTATTGTCCACAATAGTCCTGGTCAAAGAAATAACTAGATTAGCAAATACCTCAAATTTATGTCTTTGTTATGTGTGGTGTGATGCCACTGATTGCATAATACAGAGAGAGTGATCATCGCATTAACACTTGAAAACTGAAAGTGGTGCTCAGTTTATCAGACATCTAACATTCCCTGTAAAATGTCTGACTCTGAAATTGCATCATTTGTTATTTCCTTTCTAAACACCTCAGAGTTTGCAAGGGAAGGTAGAGAATAGAACAGGAAGCCTCTGGAATGAAAAGCACCTGATAAAAACTAAATCTCAAACACCCACAACAACCTGTCTACATTTCCTTCATTTATCAACAAGCACTTAAGAATACCAGGGACGCTTAGAAAACTCAGGGTCAGTTTCCCCAGTTGTCAGGGCTGAAATTTCAAAAAAATCCAAGTCACAAGAACTCGAGAAGCCCTTTCACCTTCAGTCATTGAAAAGGGTTTGGTTACACTACTCTCCTTAACACAGTAAAGGCATATGTGCACACTCCATGTATTTCTGTGATGGAAGTGATGCTTAATTCTAACATCTTCATCCTTTCAAGCCTTTTTTGATCCGTTCCATTTGGTAATAATACCTGGTTCCCTGTTCCAGGCTCTACATACATATCCCATTTTTAACTGACCTTGGTAAAAGTGTGCCAAGTATCTAAAACTGATTTAGCATCAGGAAACCAAGGTGTTTATGACTAAAATCCCTCTCAAAAAAAACCCTGAACAAACAAACAAAAAATGTAAGGGAAAAGCTGACTTTTAAAGCACCACACAGTTTAGAGCCCCTTACCAAGAACAGAGGTTAAAGAGGAATACACAGTTTCAGAAGGACGATCTGCTGTGATTTGCCCCTCTAGCAGAAAATTCAAAGTATTTCTCTGAAGTGCAGAGCTAACCCCAGGCTGCATTTCACAGTGATGCTTCAGGCACTACTGAAGATCAAAGGGCACATCTCAGTCATTCTCTCCTTGCAGGACAGACATTGATCTGTGCTTGTTAGGGGGGGTTCCCCTATCCATGTTTTACCATACCCAGCTTGGCAGGGGGCTACAGAGATCTCAAGTCCCACTGAGAGGTACCTCTCCACCTTGCTTTATTTTGATCTGCTATTGCTAAGAACAGAGCGTAGCCTAAATTTAACTCACCTTCCTCATCAACAACATCATCTTGATTTTAGTGTGTTCCCTGAGGCCAATGCTCCCATATAGTCTCTACATTCTTATAATGCACCCTCACCGGTCAACACACTCCTGCCTTAACTTAAATCAGTGGCTTAAGAGCCTTAACAAGGTGAAAGTTTGAAGGCAATGCTAATCACTTTTTTTCCCAACTGAGATACTACTTTGGTATTGTATAAATAAGCACTTAAGTATTACAACCCTGAATTGTTCTTAACTAACATATTTTAAATGTAAATAGAGGAATCAGTAAGAAAACACTGAGGAAAACCTGGAGTTTTCCAGATATCAAAAGGCTAATCTCCCTTCCCCTATTTGTCTGCTAAACTGTCATGCTTCAGGCACAAGTAACTACATTTTTTACACCTTATACGAATCTGTCATTATCTACTTCAAACACTGAACATGTGTTCAGTTAATAACATACCCTTAGATTTTGAAAAATAATTATTCATTTTAACTGGTTAAACAGTAATAATGCCCTCTTCAAGTTGCTGAAGAAAATAAATAGGGTTATGAAAAGAACTTCTTACAACTATTATACTCAGACTAACAAGCCTGCGAGTGGATCGTGCAGAGCCATATTGCTGTGGTTTATAAATACACCAATCATTATGAACCTGGGTACAGCTGCTATAAAATTAAAATGACTTTTTGCACCAAAGTTTGAGGATACACAGAATGGCAGAGAAAAACAAGCAAAACTAGGAAACTTTCCGTGAAGTACTGTAAGTGCATCTTTATAGTTGAATTTAAGAGTCTTCTGTAATTCCAAATCAAAGTGATTTTTTTGGGTACTTAAATAGATTCTCAAGTATAATGTCAAGCTCCTGGTGTCATTGGAAGTGCTTAAAATGAGATACACATACTGTGAGAGATGAACAGCCGTTAATTACATAAAAGCTATTTGCTCTAGGTATGTAATGCTTTGGCCCAGCTTGGCAATGAATAATGCAGCCTTCGCAAAGCTGTTTAACCACGTGTTTCAAACCTCCATCTGAACAGTGGAAGTAGTACCTATTATTGAAGTCGATCGTGATCTAACCAGCAAGTGTTCACAGAAGCTTGCTAGTGCCACAATAATGCCAAGGTAATCTAAATGGAGAAGAAAAAAAAGGACACCGCAAATTCAGATTGCAAGGAAATCAACAACATTTAACATAGTGAATTCCAGAGTGCTGTGTTATGGAGTGTTTGGCTAGCTTGCCTTTGGAAGCACATTAGTTTGTCTTCATCACACTGCACAGACATAACCTGGAGCTAAACACAAAGCAAGCCGGAGAGAAAGTCAGTCTGAAGCCATATTGTATGTAAACCTGTTGCACGAAATGATTATTCACCCATTTATGTTTCTTCTTTTCTCATTGGGCTTTATATTGAATTGACTTATTTGTTATGACTCTTTTGTGCTAATGTCCTTTCTTATCATCTAGGAGGTCTATGAAACTGCCCAGAACCACAGTGGTATTAATACAAAACTCAGAATACAAAACAGAATAAAACTATAGGCCAGAGAGCAAAATCACCCTCATGGTTGCAGATTATCTGTATACAATGCAGATAAAGACAGACAACAAGAGGCAGTGCTGAGAACAGAGTGTTTGGGAAGCTGTTGAGTAGCACACTGCAGGAACAGCCCTTTTTTTTGGCAAAAGGGATTTTCCTCCTTGTTTTTAAAGTCAAATGATGTTTCCTAAAGAGCCAAAATACTTCTCTAACTGTTCAAGCAACAGCACTAGCCATGCAATGATCTCATAATAATGGGATTCCCTTTCTGCTCTTCTAATTGAAGTCAGTTTATCACACTTAGTAAAGATTACTAAAAATCTATATCATACATTTTTCAGAATGCCACAATGATGACAGATGTTTCTAATAACAGTGGGGTCAGAAAATAATAAGCCTTTGACCATAATCAATCTACAGGCCCAGCTTTGCCTGTACTAGAAAGAGTGAAAATGACGTGATAAATCAAAATGGAAATAGAGAATTGAGCAGCAAATTAGACTCTCCTCCTTCTCCCCATTCAGTTGTTCTGTGTCTCAATGCCAAATCTATTGTGGCAAAATAGATTTCCTGCAGATATTTAAATGGACAAGAGCAGATCACATATATACTTTTCAGCTAGAAACCCTGGTGACCCCCTCTCCACTTTTTGGAACAACTTTCTTATGGCTTTAAGGAAAGAAAATCCATTAGTGTGTAAGATGGAAGTACAGTTTACATGCTGACGTAGTTCATTTGCCAGAACAAGCTAGAAAAATTAATGACAAGAAGAAAATTAAGAACAATGAACATAGATCAGTTTCCACACAAAATTAACAAGGAGCACTTGATCTTAAGAAAAGCTAAGAGGATCTTCCCCTCCCACTTTTCCTATTCCGTATCCACTAAACCTGACTGTTTAATGAGAAAACCACATCAACACAAAGGAATGGCTCACTGGAGATCTGAGGTCAGGTGGGTAAACAGGATATTCGGTAGAATGGAATGGAAGGGAAAGGATTTCACTTTCTCACTGTCTCAGTGCAGCTAAGTGGTAGAGCAGACAGTAAATGAGAGCTTCAGTTCCCCACAGTTTGAGGGTAGGCCAGAAAAAGAGCTTTGAGGAAACTGGAGAGGGCCATGCATAAACTGTACACCAGCTGCTAAATCCAGTTTGCCTTGTTACTTGCTGCTTACTCTTACTGTTGTGACATGCTGAAAAATGTCTCCCCTATTATACCTCAGAGAATATATCACCTAGTCTCACTGCAATCAAATGAGCTTTCAGACCTCTACCAAGGTCTTCCAGATTATTAGAGGAAACAAAATGGGTTACAGGCATTTTAATTCAGTCTTACTCTTTTACAGCTTCCTATCTGCCATCTGTTAACTAAACCGGAGATCTTAAATGCTGCTACAGATTCAAGGTAACTTTCTACTGCACCCAGATGTCTCCTTTGAAAAGCTGTTACCAATTAAGTTGCCACCAGTTCTATTTTAACACATTGCAGGCTGCAGACTTTTTCACATTAGTTACTAATATTTCATAGAATCATAGAAACGTTTTGCACCACATCTACAGGTCTTTTAAATCCCTCCAGGGATGGGGACTCCAGCACTTTCCACATCGAGATGTGTAGGGTTGTATTTATTTCCATGCATACAGACACACACACCAATACATAACTATGTCTGCTGAAAGATACTGTACTGATTCATGGTCAAAATTCAGCACCATCGAGAACTTCATTGTGCTCTTAGCTCACGGGCCTGGGAGCTCTCTGGTTACCTTTTCAATACTAAAGGCAGTAACAGGTTAATCTTTACCATGGCTGTGATTAAAATTTACAGCTGTAAACATTCTGATAAACAGAAAAACTTCACATTTCTTCACTCACAGATTGAAATCTCCCACAAGTCTCTGTGGGGGAAAAATTATTTTAGCTGAGGCAAAAATTAAATGAGGCTGTCAACCCCTTTTGCGATTCTTTAAGTGACACAAGGAAGCATCCCTTGCAAGACAAAATGAAAAGAACAGTATTGGATGAGAACATGTTTTTCAGCTGGATGGTGAGAATAATTTAGCAAGTGTCACTTTGGCTTTTTCAGACTTTCACAGGCAGAAAGCATGTTGCTGACTGAAGATGAATCTAATTCCCTCAGATGGCTGCGAGAGTCACCAGAGTCCCCTAGCATAAAGCACACACACGTAAAATCTTATGTGAAAGTCAACACTACTGGTTCTGGACAAAACAATTGGCACTTTATCTAATAAAATGGCTATAGAGAGAGGTTCTTGCACAGACTAACTCTGAGGCTATCCTAGGGAGAAGTTTCAACATGGGATAAAACCGGTTACACTTGGGAGTCCCACTTTCAGAGCTATACGCTCGTTGCTGGAGCCACCACCTCTTTGTCTTCATGACATCTGTGCAACTTCGGATATAAAATTCAGCAAGGCTCTAGATGGTAGGTCACATTCACTCAGAACTGCAGTTTTAAACCAAATCTCAGTTACAAACATACCCTATTTTAAGAATATCTACCAACAGTGACTGTAATTTCTGTGGTCATTATCCACTTGACACTTAATACCCTTTCTAAACAACCTTCTGTGGGTGAGGATTGTAGCCTGACTTAAAGCCAGACAGATATGCCTGTGCTTCTTGTGTTGCAAGAGCCTTTGCAGAGCAGTCTATACGAACACCTCTGTGAAACACAGTCATATCTTGGCCTGATGGAACAACTCAAGCTCCTCACTGGGTACACCTACACTAGGCAGCCAGGAACGTGCTCGTGAAATCAGTGATGCTGCCACGCTATTATCTGCTGCTTCCAGTGCCGAGCAGGTGCTTTTTACCTGCTGTTCCACTTTTCTTGCACAGGGGAGTGACACTGAGGCAGCTCTTCCCTGTACTGCCCTGAACAAAGTGGCTGTGTTTGTTATTATTTCATGCTTTTCCAAGACTGTGGCAGACAAGAAAGGGCTGCAGACTTCCACTAACGTTAACACAGCTACATTGCAAAATTTATTTTCGCATCTTCAGAACGAAACCAAACGACATGAGGCAATTTCTGATCGCAGCTCAAAACCTACTGTCCATGAAATCCTGGCTCTTCCTCAATAGAAAAATCACCCTTCATTGGGCAGAACGTCCATTCCTACTCATCAACGTTTTTGAACAACAGGGGCAAAGCAGTTTTATTGTCCTTCATTTTCTCACTACGCTCAATTAAAAGCATAATAGCACTGAAACGTTTCCAATGTCCTTCTATTGCCATCTAGCGTTGGTACCATGTAACCGCGTGTACTAGCATTTAGCACTAGCTCTCGGGCCAGCACCCCAGGTGCCAGCAGGTCTAGGGACTATTTCTAGAAGGCCTGTAAAATCTAACCATGAACTACAGACGCTCTCAGAAGACTCTACCTCTCAATTCAGTGGTCCATTTCTCCGGGAAAATTTCACTGGTCAACATGAAAGAACACTGATAATCACTATACTCATATCCAAATGCATATATAGTGACATATATATGTACATACAGTGTGTATATATGTCTAGTAAGTGCCTGTATATCTAAAATTCACCTGAAGACTCAAGATAGCAATCAAGAATGTGGCTTCCATGCAAGCAGAAAACAAGATGTAGCACAACTTTTTCCATTTTCTGCTTCACACATCACACAACCCCCAATATTCCAATAGCACTAATCCAGATACAAAAATAATTAAACTGTCCTAAATACAATAAGGTATTTTGTCAACTATTTCAGATATCTTCTGAGTTCTAAATACATAAAGTCCATATTTTAAGCTCTTTCTACTACCATGAAAACTTAACGTGAAATTCAAACAGACATCTATGATTCTGATATCAATTGTTGATTTAAGAAGCTGAAGCACTAAGAAAGCTGGTTTGTATTTGCAGGGGTGGGATCAACTCACCACTCTTTTAAATAGTCGTGTTGTATTTCTCAAGTTTAATGTTTTAGGAACAGCTCCAAAGCCCGAGATATTTAATGACTCTTTTAACTTAAAAACCCCTATGGATTAGTGCATAGATGTTAATAAACTGCATGATGTTCTAAGTAGGTTGTACCCTAAATGTCAACCATTTTTTTCTCTGGCATTCAATCTCTGCTTACCTGTCCTTAAGAGCATGCTAGAAAAAGGATCAGGGAGTATTTTACTCACTATAATTTACCCTGACCTTTTTCCTTGTCACTGCATTATCCGGAATGGAAGGGACATCAGAGGCCAGTGCATCACATCTCTGTCAGCTACCACAAGGTAAGATTCTGCACATGCAAGAACGCAGCTCTGTTTCAAAGTTTGCCTTTGTTTATTTGCAAATGCAGTCTGACCTGAGAATACTTCACCTACTTCTGCCCTGCTGGGCACCCAAGCTTTCTGCCTTTGGTAAGCAGTTCCTTTCGGTGTTCTCATCTCCAGGCCACTTACTTTCTGCATCCTTATTTGGATAAATAACGAGACTTCCCTGAAAACACTTCCTCATTTTCAGCTCTTAGCCAAAAGATTACATTTCACTTAAGACCCCCCACAAATATTCTGAAACATTATGTTATAATGTTACAGTCCAGTTCTGTTTTGCTCTAAAACAATACCAGTTGCTTTCACGTGTTTTTTTACCTGCTTAATGCCTCTGAAGTTTTTCCCCAGGTTTGCTGTAGAGTAAAACTGACATTATCTAAAGCAATGGCTATCACAGTAAAGGTAACGATAACAAGCCATCTACTGATAGTATCTGTAGTAAATCAGAATTTCACTACTCCCATTAAATATCAAACTTAAGTCACTATACAGCCTCTTCGCCGTGATTCAGATGGTTTCCATAGCATCTCTTCTGCCTCCAGTTCTCGAACTATTTTATTTCATTTCCTTCCAGCCCTTGTTTATTTTGTTGGAATTCTTTTAAGGACCCACAGGACATCAGGCAGTTTGTTTCATCCCTTTTCTCCAGAGCCAGAATCTTGCCACATATGAAAAAATGGTTCTCTAATTTTAGATCTTATTCCAACTTTAAAAGATATTAATTCCCTGAGGAATTCTGCTCTGCCTGCCCTAGCTATTAGCCAGCTCTTCATTTAGGAGCCTTTGCTTTCTTCAGAACATGTTTTTCTTTACTTTATTATTGAAACAGATTACTTCTGGGCAGATTTAAAATTCTCAGTGGAGTTACTGAACATGTTTCCTAGACTCCAGTGGCTTTAAGATCAAATTCTTGATAATTACTGTTATACGTGTGTTTGATCTCCAGGGTGTGAAATTTAAAATTCTCCTACATACTCAAACATTATAGATTCAAAAGACATCGGGCAAGCTAAATACTGCTCCATCCTTCTGCCAGCCAAACCTCAAGTTTAGTTCTGTCGTTTTTCCCAAAGGAGATAACCGTATGTCACATTTGCTATTCCATGTCTGAGACATCTTCCTCGCAGCAGTCACCACTACGGACTTTATATATTAGCAATTCATGGAGCCATTTTACAGCTAGAGCTTGTATTGAGATAAGAGGACTCTGACTCTCTGCAACTTCAAGAATCATCCTCACCATCTATTGGTCCTGTCAGCAGAAAGCAGGCTGCTTTTCTTACTGGCTAAAACATGATAACGTGATAAATAAACAGCTTTCACCGACACCAGCGAGGCTGTTCTAACCCCTGGGCGAGAGGCATTACAACGGCAAGTCTCTCTCGGCAGTCTCTGCTGGAACTCTTACTCTGTACAAAATGCTTTGTGGAGACATGTACCAAATGTTCATCGGGGCAGCAGAGAGTGCCCAGGTATCCCCCTTCGTGCTGTTCTAACCGCAAGCACCTGAGCTGTAAGGAAAGAAGCATTTCCACTGCTAGTCCTGCTCTTTTTCATCCCAGGCTTTCTCCCGAATCACGTAATTCATGTGGGACTCATCATCTCTGGTTTGCTCTTGCCAAAGAAGCCAGGCTACCCTTGAGAGCTGTGTAAACAGCCACTCTGCTGAGTGCTGCACAATGGGTAAGAGGATTTTGACTCAAGCCCAAACTATAAAATACTTAACCTAGAAAAAAAAAATGGCTTTAACATTGTGAAAAGAATAAAGATACTTATGAACAGAATAATTCAGATTTTACTACAGCATCCTGCCTGCCAAATGAAGTCACTTCTCTCATGTGCTCTGTATGAAATACAGGCATTTTACAAGCATGTAGGTCACAAGGAAATGCTGGTTGGAAGGCTGGAATGACAGAGATCTAAAACACAATGGTGAAATGATTGAAAACATTTTAGAAGGACCCCAGAGTGAACTTACTGAGTAGTAAGTGTGCCAAGGGAATCTCTTTACTGTACTAGCCCCACACTGTGACTTGTATGGCCAGTGTCATTTCTCCTTTTGAGACTTTTCGTTTATTTTACAGTGAAGTCCTAAGATTATTATTTCACTGTTCTTTATATTTTTGACGGAAGTTTTAAAACCTAACACTAGATGGTGCTTTCCGATGAGAAAACCCGAGGCCCCTTTTTCTTGAAAACATTCTGCTACAGCACTGGAACAAAATATGAGCATTGCAATTATGGCAGGCTTTGAGGAGCTGTGCCACCAGATTGCCAGCACTTACTTCTTACGAAAGCAAAGTCATTACAGAATCACTGCAGTGAAAGTGACAAGTTTCTTTTTTCATTGTATCAAATGCCAGTGTTATAATGGTAAAACATTTAGTGCACATTACACGCATAAAAAGTGTGATTTTAGTCACACATGGCACACCTAAGGTATTTTACTTCTACAGATACAGGAATTTAAGGTTTCTATGTAAGTGTAGATATTCTGTTTATATATAACGTACTCAATATTAATAAATAAAAATCACTTTTGTCATGGCAAGTAACAGTAAATTCTGATACTCTGTGAGAATCATAGAATGTTAAGGGCTGGAAGGGACCTCGAAAGATCATCCAGTCCAACCCCCTGCCAGAGCAGGATCTCC